>VDFB02270651.1:633034653-633169825 GCA_007258455.2 Sequoia sempervirens
ATCTCAAGGCCCACATTCTACATATTCTTCTGGTTTTGCGCGTGCTCCGACAAAAAGTATCTTTTTGATGATGTTGTGAAGTGTGCATCCATGTTTTTCACATTCCCCCACCTTTTTCACGATCTTTCCACCACCTTTGCATGAAATAGCAGAGTTTTCACATTGAAAGACATATAATATCAATTCAAGTCTGAATTCCATTCAAAAGTGATATGCAATTGAAGTTTTAAGGGGACAAGCTTTTGAAAAAGTCAATTTTTGGAGGAGTTTGAAGAAAGAAGAAGCAAAGGCTACATAATTGGGTAGAACTACTCCATTTGAAACTCTGGTTTTTAAGGTATGTGAAGTATTTACACATTTTCTTTCATTCTATTATGGCTTGCTTTCATTTTTGTTATTTTGCATATTCCATGTTGATCATTCTTTGTTTGTCATTATAACCTTAGGTTGTCAATGCACATTTTAAATTACACAATTCTATACACTTGCCAATTACATTTTTAAACCACATCTCTTTGAGGCATTTTGTTATTTAACAATTGACTTACCTTGTGTATGCTTCCACATTTTGTATACACATATATATGACATAAGTTATAAGGAAGTAAAATAAAACATCATTTCTCAATCCTTTATTATGGATGTGCATACCACTCTCTAAAGCTTTCACTGAGGTATTTTGTCAAACAGTTATACCAAGCAATCGATTGCCTTGCTTATGCTACCAAATTTTCCATACATGTCTCTAAAAAATTGGAATATACTCCTCCCACATTGATAGATCTTTGAAACTATTTTGGTTTTCATCTCTATTTCTAAATTTACCTCATCACTAAACCTACCTCATCACTTATGTTGTGATATATTTTAAATGTTTCCTTGATTAGTCTACCTACAAGGGATTCTAACCCTTCTCTCCACTGTTTCAAGACTCTTTATTTAAGGAAAGTTAGCAACATGGGGAAAGGTGCAGCCTATCTTGCAATCATGGCTCAAAATGGAAGCATGGACAAGGCATTTGAATTGTTTGAAAATAATTTTTGTGTATAAATGTATGCAAAATGTGGTAGCATTGACAAGCTAGTGAGCTTGGTAAGACAATGAGCTCACTCACTAGATTGCTAATGCAGTAGGGTTGACAAGGTAGGGGCAGCGTATGCCTCATAGAATTGGGGACTTTGAGTCCCAAATTCTATGAGGCATACGCTGCCCCTACCTTGTCAACCCTACCGCATTGGAAAGATAGTGAATGAGCTACCTTGCCAATGCTCTACTAGCTTGCCAATGCAGTAGGGTTGAGAAGGTAGGGGCAACGTATGCCTCATAGAAATGGGGTATCATAGTGATGTACTATGAGACCCCATTTCTATGAGGCATACGTTGCCCCTACCTTTTCAACCCTACCGCATTGGCAGGCTAGTGAGTGAGCTAGCTTGCCAATGCGGTTGGGTTGTGATGCAAAGCAGGGAGGCAAACCTCAAAACAACACAATTCAAACCAAATATAACAATTTTTCAATTCATAAAACCCCAACTTGACCTTATTTCATCATACCTTCAAGTTTTTCTTATAGCATTACAAAGAAAGAATTTTCTTCACAACTTCCAAAAGAAATTCCAAAACCACAAAAGAATGGGCATTTTAGATGCCTATTAAGGCATATTTTATCATATCTTAAAATCTCCTAGGGTCACTTTCGACCATCAACCCCAAATCACTGTTGCTACGCTGCCCCAAGGCCAAATTAGGCCACTTTTGCAAAAAAAATACTATGTAACCTCCACCCCAATCACAAAACTTCATTCCTAGACCTCAAATAGACCCCAAATACATTGAATCAACAAATTTTAACTAGAGAAATTCCTACCAAGTCCACAAACCACTAAACCCTTGTTTTAGGCCTATTTAGGCTTGTACAATGAGGGTTTATAGAAACTCTACTCTCCAAACCTCCAACCAATTTTACAAAACTTAAAAAACATAATTTAAGGTCTGTCTATGCTATTCTAACCATCTCCCATCCTTTAACACTACAATTTCATCAAACTTCTATTCTTAGCCACCATTTTGGCTCAAAACTTGACTGTAAACACCTAGGACATCATTCCAAATTTTACAAACTACCCTCCTTTCTCTTAGAAACCACTTAAAAACAACATCCTATGTCTAACCATGTCATTCCACCAAGTTATTTCAAATTTCACTGGGTGGAATGGCCTAAAAACCCATTTTGTTACACCAAACCCTCAAAACAGGGTTTACAAACTTGTTCCTAGAAAAGTTGCAATAAAAATCTTCTAACTTGATGAATTCAACCAAAAAAAAAACCAAAAATCTCTTAAGTCATGCCCCCACAATATTCAAAACATTTTAGATTAAAAACACTTAGTACGAAATCATACAAAGGTCTGCAACAATAAATTACCAGTAAAATGTAAGGAAAAACAATGTTTTTTTTATTATTTCAACTTCAAATACAATCATTCCAACCTTGCTTCAAGCCTTTCAAGGCCTTTTTAAACTTGAAACACCAAAAAATAACCCATCCAACCAACTCCAACCAACATTTGAACCCCATGACCGTTGGTCTCCCACACTTTGCATTTTTTTGCATTTTTACAATATTGCATTTGACAACATTTTGCAAGAATTGCAACATTTTGCACTGTGAGTGAGCTAGTTTTCCAATGCTCCACTAGCTTTCCAATGCAATAGGGTTGAGAAGGGAGGGGCAACGTATACCTCATAGAAATGGGGTCTCACGGTCGCAGTGTATGTCTCATAGAAATGGGGTCTCACTGTGACCATGAGACCCCATTTCTATGAGGCATACGTTGCCCCTACCTTCTCAACCTTAACACATTGGTAGGCTAGTGAGTGAGATAGATTTCCAATTATCCACTAGCTTTCCAATGTGGTAGGGTTGAGAAGGTAGGGGCAACGTATGCCTCATATAGATGGGGTCTCACGGTCATCGTGAGACCCCATTTCTATGAGGCATACTCTACCCCTACCTTCTCAACCCTACTGCATTGGAAGGCTAGTGAGTGAGTTCACTAGCCTACCAATGCAGTAGGGTTGAGAAATAAAGGGCAACATATGCCTCATAGAAATGGGGTCTCACAATACATCACTATGAGATCCCATTTCTATGAGGCATACGTTGCCCCTACCTTCTCAACCCTACCAAATTGGCAAGCTAGTGAGTGAGCTAGCTTTCCAATGCTCCACTAGCTTGCCAATGAGGTAGGGTTGAGAAGGTAGGGCAGAATATACCTCATAGAAATGGGGTCTCATGGTGACTATGAGGCCCTATTTATATGAAGCATAGGCTACCCCTACCTTCTCAACCCTACCTCATTGGCAAGCTAGTGAGTGAGCTAGCTTGCCAATACGTTTGGGTTGAGAAGGTAGGGACAACGTATACCTCATAGAAATGGGGTCTCACAGTGAGTCCCCAATTCTATGAGGCATACATTGCCCCTACCTTTTCAATCCTATCGCATTGACAAGCTAGTGAGTGAGCTAGCTTGCTAATGCTCCACTTGCTTGCCAAGGAATTTTAATTCACATGCCTTGTCCATGATTTCATTTTGAGTCTATCTTGCAATCATGACATGCCACATTACCACATTTTTTAAGGCATTCTATTGAAAAAATTCATATGACCTTTGTCTATGCTAGAAATACTCTTCTGCGGGATGATTGTAATTATTTTTTATGAAGCCTTGAATGATATATTTCATTTATTTGAATGGAAATATTTTTTAGGAACTAATATTCATCTCATTACCATACTACAGGTAAAATTATTCACCATGTCAAGGAAACGAACAAGGAATAAACTAACAGACAAAGAGTATGAAACCAAAATGCAAAGGAGAGAGAACGGGTGGTAGCATATTGTGAAAAGAAGAAATTGGATACGATTGATGAAAACAAGCCAAATGAAGAGGAACCTCAACCATCAAAAAGAGAACATGCATTGACTGTACAAAGAGCATGAATTTGAAAGCATCGTGGTAAGAAATATTTGGATACCATAGTTGGAGACACACCCTCTACCGCAAGTGAATACGAAGGGACACCATTAATCACAAGCAAATATGGAGGGACACCATCTACCGCAAGTGAATATGGAGGGACATCATCTACCGCTGTAGACACTAAAAAATGTCCTAAGTCCGCGAGCGTCATTTTTCTTGGTCGTTGTTCTTCGATAATTGAATAACTTTAATTATTCAATTAGGTTTGACCGCATTCCTCTATTAATTAAGTAATTTTTAATTATTTAATTAATTCACCTTCTCATCTTTATTCTATCCTGATCAATTAAAATTATTTAATTGCGTAACTAATATATCCCTTTCATCAATAATTAAATAAATCATTTTTTTATTTGGCCTTTTATTCTTCTATAATTAAATAATTGTCAAAATTATTTAATTGTGTTTCATTCCTCTCTTTTGGATAAATAATTCAAATTAATTATCCAGGTCTGATTTCCACCTCCCCATTTAATTAAATTGATTAATTTAATTAAATGCTCCTTTTGTCATTTTATCTAAATAAATAATTTGGATAAATTATTTATTTGCCACTTGTCATTTTCCTCCATTTTGAATAAATTATTTATGCACCTCCATCTAGTCAAAGATGCTCTGTCATAATCCCCTGTCATAACATTCATTTCTGTCATAGCCTGCATGTCTTGCATGTCTGTCATAGCTATCAGGCGTCATAGCCATCGACATCATAGCTTTTCCATGCATGGCATATTCTTGGTGCATCAATTCTAGACCATTGATCTTGACATATTTTCTAAGACTTAATCTCAACCATCCATTTCATAACATCTCTCTCATGCATTCTCATCCATTGATCTTATAATGGTTGTCTATAAAAACAACCTTCCTTCTCCATTTTCATTTTAACAGCTAATTATCTCCAACTTTCTTGCTACCATTTGCAGGTTTTGCATAACTGTTTCAACAATTATGAGGGCAAAGTTGCATAACAAGAAGAAAGAGAGCAAGAGAAAGAATCAACCATAATGGGGAGTGTTTTCTTTTATGTTTTGCATTTTTTATTCTCTTCATTATTTGTTTTCTCTTGTTTGGATGTGGTTTAATAGCTTAGTAGTGTTGGATGTCACTTTGTCTATGCCTATTGATTTCTAACCCCATCTCACATTTGGTGAACCTGATGTGAAGTAGAGAAATTTGTGTGTTCTTGTTTATTTTTGTTGTTTTGCAAATTACAGCCAAGAATGCATACAAAATCCCGTCATCTTCATTTGAGCACAAAAAAATGGACACATCAAATCTTTTAAAATGTTTTTTGGGTTATGTAGGTCTCATTCTCAGATTTCTAGAACATTAAACGGTTTGAAATTTCATTAAGATTTGAGAAAGTTATGACCATTTTACTAATCATAGTTTTTTAAGATTTAGTTGTTAAAATCCAATTTTTTTATTTTGTTTATAATACTTTTATTGTGTAGGCTTTTGCAAAACTTTTTCTGGGTTTTGAAGGTCTATGTCTTAGCTTTCCATAGATATTTACGATTTAAAATTTTGTTTAGTTTTGTGAAAGTTATCACTATTTTAGTTTTTTTTTTTCATTCAAGTTTTTTTTGGTTTACTAATTTTTTGTTTGTAGCATGTGGCTTTGGAGTGGGACTCCCAAAAATTGCTTCTTTTGAAGCAACACAAAAATTGAGCTCTTAGCTTTTAGTTTTCTTTGTTTTTTTTTTCTTAGTTTAGTTTATTCTTTTTATTTTCTAATTTAGTTATTTACTAACTTTTAGTTTGGTTTTTAATCTCTTGTTCTAACTTAATTTTTTTTGCAGCTTTCTCGTTGGTCCAAGACATTTATAAAACTACTAATTTGTGGTTTTGCAGCTTCGTTAGTTGAAAACTCATTTATTAAATAATGTGTTTGTGATTTCTAGTTTAGAAACACTTCTTTTGGTGCATTAAAATGAACATGTACTTGATTCTGTCTAACTATGCTTGAAGGTGGTAGGTGATTATGCTCTCACCTTGTGAAAACTAGGTGATCAGAAAACTAGACCCACTTTATTTTTTTATCACCTTGATGACTTAATAATCGAAGTATCTTCTCCCCTTGCACTTTCAAGCGATCTTGGGTGTCAGAGAAATGGTTATTATTTCTAGAAATGGGCCTACCTTAAGGGAAAAAGTACTCACCTTAAGGGATGACTCAACCGGTAACAGGCTAAAGCCAAGCCACTTCCAGTCGGGATATAAAATAGGTGCTTGAGGAAAGTTCAAGTACCACGAGTGCGGATGTGTCACACGGACGGAGTAATACTCCCATAAACCATGTTGAGCGTAACCTCTTCAGGTTGGAGTGCCACCTAATTGGTGATTAATCTCTCGCCCCATGTGTGGCCACTCGAACGGATGCCCTAACTAAACACCTATTGTTTTAGAAGCCAACCATTTTCAACCGTTGCTTGGTATAGTGCAGGGTATAGTATCATGCCTAAAGATACTCACTATTGACTCCCTTGAGTAGAGATAGCAGTTCTTAGGAAGTGATGGCCTAAGAATCTGAAGTTGGTGTGTTCGAATAACGTTAATGAGCCGTGGAGGGGAGCCAATGCCACCAAACTTCTAAGCTATCCACTCTCGAGAAGGAAAGGTGTTTAGCACCAATCCGGGGTATATCGGTGGGCTATATCAAGTATACAAACCCTTGGCCTATTAGGATTGTGCTTGTCTCATGTGTGTTTGCATACACCAAAATATTGTGCTTGTCAAGTGTTTTCTGGATTTTCAAACAGTATTCACCACATTCACAAATCTGAACACAAACAATCGACCTCAAACAAACATCACACCTAGTAACTTGCAACACCTCAAAACATTTCCAAAACTATCAACCAAACATGTCTAATTGCTATCCTCCATATTCATCCACGACCTATGAATGAAACGAAAAGATTGAATATCTTGACCATCGTTTGAAAGACCTTGAAAAACAACTTGAATCCCAACATTTGAATGAAGTGATGCAATCATCTCATAAGCCTTTATCCTCATCCAAAACTACATCATCCAAGTTTAATGCCCATGAATTTCTGCAAAGGATAAATGAGAAACCTAAATCTATGTCCTCAAACACAAATAATCTTGAGCAATCCTACCATGTCATGCATCTATCTTCATCTCCCATAATTCAAAATAAACCTCATGAGTCTTCCACCCAAGTTAACGATTTCATCCAACCATCCTCTCTCATCATACCATCTCCATCCAATGAGTCATGTCAATCAATTAGTCCAAAGCATGCTAGCATAGACTCCCTTGCACATCAAGATCAAAGCATTCTTTCCACTCCATCAAATGATACTAAAATTCCACAACCTCTTCCAATCTTTGACCAAGATCCCATCTCTCAAGAACCTCATGATGATCCCTTTATCTCTTTTTGTTTCATCCAAGATGATCCCCTTCCATCTCAAGAGAAAAGTATCCTTCCAAGCCCTTCCACCTCATCTACTGAATCCATACCATCTCATGATTCCATCATATCCAATGATCAAGATATGCTTTCCACAAAATATCGGGATTCCCTTCCTCATCAAGATCAAGATAAACCTCCATTCAAGGATACCCTTTCATTCCATGATGATGTCCATTCTTCTCATGATCAAGAGATTCCTTTCATACCACTTCATGATGATTCCATACCTAATAAAGAGCAAGCTACTCCATCTCCTACACCTCTTGATCCTTTTCCAAGTCAAGATCAAAGTACCCCATCATCCCCATGTCAAGATCCTATCACACATCCTAATTCCCCTCATGATCACAATCCTCCACAAGAGTCTATCACCCCTATTCAAACTATCCATGAACCTCTTACCTATCAAATGGGTTCTCTCACTTTTATCCAAGGTGATTTACTCGAAGATCTTGTTATTCCTTCCATATCACATCCACCTCATGATGGACTTGCATCTTGTTTCATAAACAATATATATCTTGTTGGCAAACAAATGTGTCAAAGTATGAACTACAAAGGCAAAGGATTAGGCCTTCATGAACAAGGTATCCTAGAACCCCTTTATATCCAAGAAAATCCATATTATCATGGCCTTGGCTATACACCTCATGCTCAAGACATTGGTATCCATCGTAACTCTAGATTCCATCAAACTAAACCTAAGTATCCTAGTCCATCAAACCTTCCATCTATCCTAGGTCCTTATCCTAGCTCATCAAACCTTCTGTCTATCCTTTGTCCTTATCATCCAAACCCTAGTTCATCAACCCTTCCATCCATATTGGGGGCCTACAACCCTTCATCTCCTATTCATCAAGAACAACAAAGGCACACATCCTTGACGCCCTCTCAAAATTCTACCTACATTAACCCATCCATAAGACCTCCATATCATTCATCTCCATCCACCCATCCCATTGCTCTTGGAAGCAATTTGGGTGCCAAATGTCAAAAGCTTCCATATCAAAATCCACATGTATCAAAGGATCAACATGTCTCCTTGAAGAGCCATGCAAAAATAAAAGAAAATTTGATCCCAAGTCAAAATAAAAATCCAAAAGGCCACAAAGGCCCATCAAGTCAAAAGAAAAATCCAAAAGGCCACAAAGGCCCATCAAGTCAAAAGCAAAAAATTCAAAGGTCACAAAGGCCCATAAATCAAGAAGAAAAATTTCAAAGGCCACAAAGGCCCATAAAGAAAAAAGAAGAATCTTAAAGGCCACAAAGGCCCATGAATCAAAAATCAAAGTCAAAAGTTATGCGGATTCCTAAAAGTCTCGTAGAAGCAATAAAATCTAAATTGGCGTCCAAATTTTCTAATCCAAAAGCTTCCTCCTATCATCCATCTAAAAACCTATCACCTTCCAAATTTAGTTTTCCTCCATCACTCCACCACCCTTCAAGGTGTGTGTCGATGTTGATCTTTCCATCCTTTCCATCCTTTTCATCTATCCATCAACAAGCCTTCCAACCTCCTATCCATTATCCAACATCCATCCCCCATTAACCTCCTTTAATCCAAACCTTTGCATAAGTCCTTAGCTTCTTCCATCACACCATTAATTTACCAACGTTTATGAGCCTAATCCTCATTGCCATGGTTTATTAGGGCACACATTTGAGGGATATAGTCATGAAACTTGATGCTTGAGTCCTTCCTCCATCTCCCTATCATGCATATATTACCTTCCATTTTCATTTATCCCTATCCATATCCTATCTTCCATATTCCTCTTGTACTTTACACTTGGGGGCAAGTTTCATCCCTCTTATCATGCATATTCATGATCCTCTTTGCATTCATCCTTTACCTTTCCACCTTTGATCTTGACAAGGTTAAGGATCTTCTTGAACATCGTATATCTTATCCTATACAATTTATCCATATCTTTCATACCATAACCTTCATCGTATCCATATTCAACCATCCTATCTTAATGCATCCTTTCTTCCCTTCCTTGGTCTTGATGAGGAATAGGAGCAAAGTACTTAGGCATTATGTCCATATCTATTTGATCTTGATCATCCTATTCATTATCCTTATCTTTGCATTCTTCCATTCCATATCTCCTAGCTTATCAAAATCCATGTCCCATTTCCTTCCTTTGTTCTTGATGAGATTAGGGGAAAAATTACAAACACATGCTTTGGATTTCCTTTCATATCCTTATGTGCTACCATTCCATCATATTTTACATCCTTATCATTTATCCATAATTAAATCACCTCCAATGTTGGTCATCATGTTCCTTTGCAACCTTGAATCTTATCATGCAAATCATATTTAAGCCTAGCTGTAAAACATTATCCAATCCTCATATTTTTTGTCAATCAATCATAAACAATCATCAATCTTATCGTACTTAGAGGAATCAGTGATCCTAAGTACTTATCATCATCATGTCTTATGGAATCGATCATTCCTAACATCCAATCAACGAACCATTATCATCTTTTGACAAAGGATATGTTGCTTGTGTGACATGTTTTGCAATGAATCTTTCATTTTGATCTATCATTTATCCATGGTTGCATTACCTCTACTATGGAAGATCTTATTCCTTCAATCAGTCATATCACATTTCATTTCACTCCATCTTTAAAACCTCAAAAAATCCAAAAAAAAATCATAAAATGTCTTGAAAAAATTCAAAAAAATAAATCATAAAATGTCCTGAAATAATCCAAAAGAAATTATAAAATGTCCTGAAGAAATTCAAAAAAATCAAATATTCTAAAAATTCCAAAAAAAAACTCAAAAATTCCAAAAAACGGTGACACTTTCAGATCACCACACAGCTTTGAACTTCAACAAAATCAAAACATGCAAGTGTTGACAATCAAACAAACATTATAACATATATGTCAATGCACCATTCAAATCCAACCAAACGCATAAACTGTAACGAGAATCAGTTCTACATCGAAGCAAGAATCATGTTTGTTTGTTGATCTTTGCTTATTTTATGATTTTATCTTTGGTGACATGTCTTTTAGCTTCTTCAGGATGTCTTTGACTAGAGAGGCAAGGATGGGGCATGTTCATTTGTTTGTTGTTTGCGGATTGTTTCTTATTCACAAGATGACTCGTCTTAGGACATGGTTGTCTAAAACCATCGAGGACTTATGAGTCTAATGCGGATGAGAGCATTCCTTGTTTGATAGTGTCTTCCATGGAATAAGTATTCAAGTCATCTAAGGTTATTATACCTAGATGCTTATACTTCATTACTAAATAAAAATGCAAATAGTATTCAGGTCATCTAGATGTTCATGTTATCTAGACGCTTATACTAATTTGCGACATAATAATCCCGATGATGATAAAAACACTTAAATGGTACAAGAGGCTTCATCACCTTCATTATCTTCCATCTTGCATTTCATTTTCTTCATCTTTCTTATCGTAGAGAAATCAATCAATTGCTTAACTCACTAATATATGTCTCTTGAATCAAATCTCAAATCAATCAACCTGCTTCTTGAAATTTCATGTCCCCTTAATCAATCAGTCAATCCATCATTGCAGCACCTTGTCTTGCGTAAGCATAATTCTCGATCAACTTAATTAGCTCAATCAGCTTCATCAACTCATCAACTTGGCTATACTGATCATTTCCATCAATTGTTCAGTTACGCCCATCAACTTTGCATTTTCATCAAAATGTACATAACTGCTTTATCACTTGCACAATATCAGGTATCTAATCACTTTCTAGACATCTATCGAGAGATTAATCTTCTTACAATCTGTTCGATCAATCTCTCGAGGGGGCATATCATTCTTATCATAATCCTTACCAAGATATCTTTGGGGCATGTATTAGTTGATCAATCTTTTTCTTTGAAACAATGTGACAAGCTGCATTGTCTCAAAGAGGGGCAAAATGTAGACACTAAAAAATGTCCTAAGCCCGCGAGCATAATTTTTCTTGGTCATTGTTCTTCGATAATTGAATAACTTTAATTATTCAATTAGGTTTGACCACATTCCTCTATTAATTAAATAATTTTTAATTATTTAATTAATTCACCTTCTTATCATTATTCTATCCTGATCAATTAAAATTATTTAATTGCGTCACTAATATATCCCTTTCATCAATAATTAAATAAATCATTTTTTTATTTGGCCTTTTATTCTTCTATAATTAAATAATTGTCAAAATTATTTAATTGTGTTTCATTCCTCTCTTTTGGATAAATAATTCAAATTAATTATCCAGGTCTGATTTCCACCTCCCCATTTAATTAGATTGATTAATTTAATTAAATGCTCCTTTTGTCATTTTATCTAAATAAATAATTTGGATAAATTATTTATTTGCCACTTGTCATTTTCCTCCATTTTGAATAAATAATTTAAAATAAATTATTTATGCACCTCCACCTAGTCAAAGATGTTCTGTCATAATCCCCTGTCATAACATTCATTTCTGTCATAGCCTGCATGTCTTGCATGTCTGTCATAGCTATCAGGTGTCATAGCTGTCGGCGTCATAGCTTTTCCATGCATGGCATATTCTTGGTGCATCAATTCTAGACCATTGATCTTGGCATCTTTTCCGAGACTTAATCTTAACCATCCATTTCATAACATCTCTCTCATGCATTCTCATCCATTGATCTTAGAATCTTTCTAGAAGATTAATCTCAACCGTCCATTCGAATGGTTGTTTCTAAAAGCAACCTTCCTTCTCCATTTTCATTTTAACAGCTAATTATCTCCAACTTTCTTGCTACCATTTGCAGGTTTTGCACAAGTGTTTCAACAATTATGAGGGAAAAGTTGCATAACAAGAAGAAGGAGAGCAAAAGAAAGAATCAACCATAATGGGGAGTGTTTTCTTTTATGTTTTGCATTTTTTATTCTCTTCATTATTTGTTTTCTCTTGTTTGGATGTGGTTTAATAGCTTAGTAGTGTTGGCTGTCACTTTGTCTATGCCTATTGATTTCTAACCCCATCTAACAATTGCAAGTGAATATGGTTGGACACCATCCACCGCATCTCAATTTGAGAGTACATCATCACTAAGATTTGACCAAGAAGGTACACCATCATCCCCATGTGAACCTTAAGGTATGTCTTCTACTCCACCCTTGATCGAAGGTATGCAATCTAGCCCACCTCAATTAACTATTGATAAAATTCCTAATGTTGAGATGTATGTACCTAGGAGAACACTACCTAGAATTTTGCGTAGGAAGCCAAAGTATTTGATTAATATTGATGAGTATATTTTGCAACACATGGAAGGTAAGATTCCAACATGCAGTTGTAGAAGATATGTTGATAAAATTTGGAAATTCTTCTTTGAAAGGATAAATGAGACCGCAAGATGTCAAATATTTGTTGAAATGATGCGGGGTATAAAGTATAGAAACATCATGAAGACTCTTGGGTTGAAAACATCGAATGAATCAAGTGAAAACACTATTGTGAAGAATCTAATGGATGCTTATGAGAGTGTGGGTAAGACCTCATGCTTAAAGGATAGTAATGTCACCCAACGTGTCATTACATAGACTTTGGTAAGTAGTCAAACAAAGAGAGCTCGTCTCATTAAAAAGACAAGTGAATTTATGAGAATTAGTAGAAAAACTTTATCAAGAGTCGTTCAAAGGCGACAAAGAATTGAGGGGACCGATTCAAATGAATTATGGGAATTCTTGAGGAGATTGCCACAAAAAGATAAAAAAGTCATTGAAGCATTGAGAACACTAATTGAAGAGTACTGGAAGAATAACACAAGGCCGTCTCCAAATCAAAGGGATGTGGTAAGAAGGAGAATCGGTAGTCGGAACCGTGAGCCACATCCAAAGCATTTTTTGGATATAACTCAAACCCATTTTTTTTTTAAATTTCAACATGATTATCCTCAAATTAGTATTTGTCAAAGATATTTTGAAATACTTAAACCTTTTTATGTCAAGATAAATCACACACGCACTACTTGTTGTAGACTAAATATTGAATTCTCTAACCATTATGATGTTTATCGTTCTATATGTTTAGATTTGCATACTAACGATGTTTTGCAGGATTGTGGCATAGAAGCCCCACCGACATCTTCAAGAGAGTTCTTATCAAAAAAATTATGTGAAATAGAGGATGGCCAAATATTCTACAGGACAACATGCTTGGATGGTTCATGTGAGTGTTGTGGTGGCTTGCAATGTATGCTAGTATGTCAAAATATGGAAAGCACAGATGAGGTAGGATAGAAACTAGTAGAATTCGGGAAGTATAAAATAGTGGCATACGTTACAAAAGATGGGTCTCAAGAAAAAAGGTGTGATTTGGTTATTCAAAAGATTTCAGTATATCATTTTATGTCCATGTTTTGTGATACTATAGTGTATGAGTATGCAAGGCATACCCATAGAGCCTGATGGCTAGACACACAATCCAAGTTATGCAAGGACACCTTTCCAGTTGGAAGCATAGTATTAATGGTTGAATTTTCATAGAACTACACTCTACATCCACAACATGAGGTGCAATTACTATATTACAATTCCACATAGGTTTCTATATTTGTGCGCATAGCATTCATTCATGCAACTGATAGTACAAAAAACTAAAGGAAGGTATTGAGGGAGTATCACTTTTATATTAGTGATGATCGCACACATTCTCTAGAGTTCATGCAAGGTTGCTTCCAAATGTTCTACAGTGATTTGGCTTAGAGGGGCATTACATACAGTCAACATATAATATGGTTGGATAAATATGCAACATAGTTCAAGAAATCACACATGTTCTACTGGTTGAGCATGATGCATGTCATTACAGGTGTTTAGCATATGCAAAAATTTTGTGAGGTCGGGCATGGAAAGGGGGAGCATGTGTGAAAAGAGAATAGCACGAGAAGAGTTAAAGTATAAAGACAATGCAAAGTTGACAAATGCAAAATCAATCGTTAAGTGTTGTAATGCTTCAATGGGTCCAGGTAATGAAGGTACATCTTCAGTTGATAGATTTTTTTGGTTGATGGATGATACTAACATTGCACCATATGAGGATTTTTGTACACTAACAGGATCAAGTGGGCTACACTCTTTTCTTAGCTTAGATGCAGCTTTTTGGAGTATCAATACACAAAAGATGGCATGCTTTTGTTCTACATGTACAATGCAAGCTTGGAATGCTTGTGAGTCAAGGGAGTGGGTTGACAAATGGTTGACAAGTTATCTTAGCCCACTTCACATGTATCGCTCTCCGACAACATTGGAACTAACATAGATGGAATCATCGGTTGAATTTGACCATGTATCATATCTAGTTCAACCAGGTAATATATCTACTTGCTTAGTTCTTGAAATTCCTATTGTTATCTTACTTTGTAGTGTATTCGTAATGTTGACTAATTTCAAGAGATTTTTTGTACATATCAATGAAGGGCATGTTTATGTAGTTATTACAGATGAAGACAATGAAGAGGGAACAAACTATTACTTGTGTCATTGTGTTGAGGCCAAAAAGAAATTGGAGGCCCCAGTTATAGATGGAGAAAACATTGAATACCCTATAGGCTCAATTGTTGTTACTGGAACGTGGCTTAGAAGGTACCCACATAAGAGTGTTAAATATTGGCTATTTCAGGACTTTGACACACATCGTAAGATTCTTCATTACTCAAACCTTGTTGTGGATTCTAATGTTCATTTGACCAAATATGGGGGTAGACCTTTGAACAAGACCTTGTAGAAGGTGCGTGAGTCTGACTATGAGACAATACTTGACACAATAAAGAGAAGAGTAGACCTAGATGGTTCATTGGATTAATTTGTAAGTATACACATTGGTTCTTATTAATTTATACTTACATTCACATTAATTTGTTTGATGCCAATGCTATCATCTTATTTTATGGTGTAGGAGCACCTAAGGAAGATAGGCAGTTTCCTAGGTAAAGAAGAAACCTAGAGGGCTAGTTTTGGTTTTGTTTTTCATAAGGTCATGTTGACCATTGTGTTGGGTGTTTGGGAATGTTTTTGATCTTTTGGAAAGAAGTGGACAAGTGTTAAATAGTTTTACAACCTCAATTTGCTAAGTTGTCAAAAGTTGGCAAAGGGTTTGAAAACACAATGGGTTTTATAAGTTGCACCTTTAGGTCATCCAAGGGCTCAACCCAAGCATCTAAGTTGTTTTGATGGCCTATTTAAGGCATGCATCGACCATGGAATAGGGTTAGAGGTTTTATTTTGAAGTGCCATTTTGAGAAGCTGAGGAAAACAACGTTCAAAAAGACAATTTTCTATTTTTTTTGTTATCACATTGATCTTTAATGGAGTAAATGTACTGTTCTTTTGTTTGTGGAATGTAGTGTTAACACTGTACCAGTTTAGAGTGACATCTATTTGTCTTTACTAATTGTTTTCATCTTTTATTTTGTAAATAGACTATTTTCTGTCATTTTCTGGCCTGAATCAGGTAGTTTGAGAAAATGGAGTCCTAGTGCACCTTCCCACCATACAATTTGTACGGCCCTTTGGGATTTGTGTCTAGGCTCCCTTAGTGTAAATATGATAGCTATTAGGGTTTGTGGCAGTGCGGGAGTTGCTAGCAAAATGATGCCCTAGGCGAGCCAGTGCAGGTCCGGTTAGGGTAGACTTGGAGTAAAAGTCTTATAACTTGCAGGGGAATTAAGATATTCGAGAAATTATTTCTTGTAAATTTTCTTGAGGGTCTTAGCTATGCTTGGAGGTCAGGGGGAGGTTCTAACAATTCATCTGGAGTGAGAATTTCTTGACAATCTGAAACAGCATTGAGAAAGCCTAAAAACCCTAGCTTTTTGAGCAATTTGGTGTATGGACAGTGTACGGCCTGAGAAGACTTGAAACCCTAAAAATCTTGGAGGTGAGGGCATGAGAAACATGAAACCTAAGCCAAGAGCCTTGGTCCTTTGGTGGGTTTAGGTTAAAATTGCATTTTGTCTCTGTTCAGAGGCCTAATTGGGGGCTCAAGGCTTGTAGCCTTTTCAAACCCTAGGAAAGGAATTGTGTGAAAGCGATGGAAAGTTGGAAACTTGTGGTTGCTTAAGGAATCTAGATAGGCTATTTTGAAGCTTTGCAACACCTTCACACCCCTGCAAGAATCTAGTAGAAGGTTGAGGATATTTGGTCTTTAAGAAGAGTAAGGGCCAATGGAGAGCATATGGCGAAGCACCAAGGTTGGCTTGGTAGAAGGAAGCTTGTTGATAGAAGAGGGGTTGGTCAGACAAACCAGGGGCACCTAGTCATGAGTAGGGGCCTATAGGTTAGATTGGTGAAGTAGAGCACTAAGAAGGTCTTATAAGGAAATGCCTAAGGCAGGAATCAGTGATTGATTCCTCCAACCCCACTACCTATCATTTTACTTTGCCTATTTGTAACCTGCTAAAAATTGATTGGTGTCCCCTTGCAAAAAATGCAGATTTATGAGCAATATTAGAGAATATCAACCAAAAAAGTAATGCAACATCCTTATTTTGATGATCTTGAAAAATATCAATTATGATTTTAAGCCATTATAAAACTGTGTGCGAAGCTTGGTGAGGGAATTTCAAGTTATTCATTTGAAGTTAACCTTATCATGAGCACCTATGATATAGACATTATAAGAGCATCTCAAATTTCAAGTTATTCTATTCATAAGAGGTGTTGCGTGCAATAGGTATCTTGGAACTCCTAGTGAAGATGTATGACCAAGAGTGACTAAGTTGAGAGACTGGCATGCCTATCCTCAATGGAAGCATCAAGATTTATGTCTTGTTGTTCCTGAGTTGGAACAAAATGGTGTGGATTTGTTGTTTGTAAGTGCCTTCCATCTATTTTCATTTTATTTCCATTTTGGATGTTCTTTCTTTTTTCTTATTTTACTTTGCATATTTGTAAGTAAACTACTAAAAATTGATTGGTTTATCCTTACAGAAAATGTTGATATATGAGCCATCGAAGAGAATCTCAACTAAAAAAGCAATCCAACATCCTTATTTTGATGATCTTAACAAATCTCAATTTTGATTTGAAGCCATTATAAAAGAGTGTGTGAAGCTTAGTGAGAGAATATCAAGTTATTCATTTGAATTTAACCTCATCATGAGAACCTATGATGTAGAAATAATAAGAGAATCTTGAATGTATGAGTGACAGTAAAAGATCTGTGAGAATGGAGTACCTAAGGCATTGTGCCTATGGTGTAGGGCACTTGGGTCTTCATTTTGTAAAAGGGGTTTAGTATGTAGTGTATTTATGTTTAAGGTCATGTTTTTGTTTTTAAATAAGGTCTTTAAGACAATGTTGCAATGTTTTGGGTCGGCTTTGGTTAGGAGGAGTCATTTTCAGTCAATTTGGTAAAGTTACAAAAATTATAAAAAAGTTACATAACAACTTTTGCATTTTTGATGTAAATGGGAAGTTGAATAGTTAGGATGTTAAAAGTTACTTGTAGTCAGTTGGATATGGTTGGAAAAGGTTAAATATGCTTTGTAATGGTCAAAATAAGGGTTGGATGTATATTTGGAGGATTGAATAACAAAGATTCATTGTTTTTTGCATTTTCCTACATTGAATTTTGCTACTACAACTTGTACATTTTGGTATGACCTGGAAGTGCTCATTTGTACATTGGAATTTATGGAGGAGTGAACTACCTTTCATTTTCATATTTTCTCATTTGATTTCATCAAAATTTGAGTGAGTTATAGTGTTTTGATACCCTGCTTTGCATCAATATAACTAGCATACAGTCTAACTTATTATAAAAACTTTATTTATTAAAACAAATCAACCTAATCATTATATATCAATATCAATATAACATATAGTCTATTGAAATAAACACTTTTAATGAGATTTACTCAAATATTGAAATTTATTGCTGCCCTCAAACATATGTAATTCAAGCAATGTAATCCCTTAACAGTCCAAATTGCAAAAGGGAAATAATATTTGACGACCTATTACCTGGATTCGATATTAATTATGAGAATTCCATATTAGGCATTAGGATCACATAGGGAACCTCTAAAATAACCTCACTCGATTTTTGTTATCTCAGAGTCATTTTTCCATGGTGTCCAATTTTGACTTGATAGAAAAAGTGTCAATTACAAGCAATGTAAAGTTGCAAAGTGGTGCAACTTTCATTTTGCAACTCATGTGACCAAATAGACTATTCCAACACATCTGAATGGGTATTTTTACGCTAGGAATGGTCCTCTTTCACACCCAAACACGCAGAATCACTCCAAGCTATGTTCAACCGGATTGATCCCTTAAGAGTCCAAAGTGCAAAAGGGCATCAATATTTGATGGGCTATTACTTAAAAATTGTGATGCTTAAGAACTCTTCATCCGAGCCTACAAGATCACATTGGGCCCCTCTACAATAACCTCTCTCGGTTTTTGTTATCTTGGAGTCGTTTTCCCGCGGTGTCTAGTTTTTACTTAATAGAAAAAATGTCAAATGCAACTAGTGTAAAGATGTGTGATGCAAATTTCATTTTGCAACTTGTGTGACCAAATGAATTGTTACAACACATCTGAATGGGTACATTTATGCTAGGCATGGTCCTCTTTCACACCCAAACACGTGGAATCGCTCTGAGCTATGTTCAACCGACTCGATCCCTTAAGGGTCCAAAGTGCAAAAGGGCAGCAATCTTTGATAGGCTATCACTCAAAAACCATGATGCTTACATAATCTCTGTTTGATCCTATGAGATTGCGTTGAGACCCTCTATAATAACTTCTCTCAGTTTTCGTTATCTCAGAGTGGTTTTCTTGTGGTGTCCAGTTTTCACTTGATGGAAAAAGTGTCAAATGCAAAGAGTGCAAAGTGGTGCAATTTTCATTCTACAACTCATGTGACCAAATAGACTGATCCAACATGTCCATATGGGTGGGTTTATGCTAGACACGGTCCTCTTTCACACCCAAAAATGCATAATCACTCTGAGCTACATTCAAGTGGCATAATCCCTTAAAAGTCCAAAGCGCAAACTAGCTGCAATCTTCAATGACTTGTTACTCAGACACCATGACGCTTAAAAAATTCTAGTTTGAACCTATGAGATCATGATCAACCCATATACAATAAACTCTCTCTATTTTTCTATCTTGGAGACGTTTTCCCATGGTGGCAAATTTTCACTTGGGGAAAAAGTTGTCAAATGCAAGTAGTTGAAAGTTGCAAAGTGGTGCAGCTTTCATTGTACAACTCATGAGACCAAATGAATTGTTATAACATGTTTAGGTGGGTACATTTATGTTGGGAATGGTCCTCTTTTGCACCCAAACACGTTGAATCACTCTGAACTACATTCAACTAGTAGAATCCCTTAAAAGTCTAAAGTGCAAAATGGCTACAAACTTTAGCATGTTGTTACTTCAATACTATGATACTTAAAAAATTCCCGCTTAAGCCTATGGGATCATATTGGACCCCTCTACAATAACCTCTCTCAATTTTTGTTATCTCGAGGGCATTTTCCTGTGGTGGTGAATTTTCACTTGGGGAAAAAGTTCTCAAATGCAAGTAGTTGAAAGTTACAAAGTGGTGCAACTTTCATTCTGCAAATTGTGTGACCAAATAGACTATTCCAATGCATCCAAATAGGTATGTTTACACTAGGTATAGTCCTCTTTTGCACCCAAACACGCAAAATTGCTTCGAGCTATGTTCAACCAGATCGATCCCTTAAGAGTCCAAAGTGCAAAATGACTGCAAACTTCAACATGTTGTTACTCGAATATCATGATGCTTAGAAACTTCTTGTATGAGCCTATGAGATCGTGTTAAGCCCCTCTATAATAATCTCTCTTAGTTTTCGCTATCTCAGAGGCATTTTCCTATGGTGGAAAATTTTCACTTGAGGAAAAAGTTGTCAAATGTAAGTAGTTGAAAGTTGCAAAGTGGTGCAACTTTTGCTCTGCAACTCGTTTGACCAAACAGATTATTTCAATGCATCCGAATGGGTACGATTACACTAGGAATGGTCTTATTTTGCACCCAAACATGCGGAATCACTCTAAGCTACGTTCAACCAACTTGATTCCTTAAGGGTTCAAAGTGCAAAAGGGTAGCAATCTTTGATGGGCTATTACTCAAAAACCGTGACGCTTATGAACTCTTTGTCTTAGCCAATAAGATCGTGTCAGACCCCTCTACAATAACCTCTCTCAATTTTTTTTTATTTCAGAGTCATTTTTTCGTGGTGTCCAATTTTCACTTGATAAAAAAAGTGTCAAATGTAAGTAGTGTAAAGTTGTAAAGTGGTGCAACTTTTATTTTGCATGTGACCAAACAAACTACTCCAACATGTCCTGATAGGTAAATTTACGCTAGGCATGGTCCTCTTTCACACCCAAACATGCACAATCACTTTGAGCTACGTTCAACCATCTTGATCCCTTATGATGGTATGCAAAACAATCGAAAAGAGAAACATACACATGATGGTTGAGAAGTCTGAGTTTTCCACACAAAAAACATATGATCATTCTCAAGTCTAGCAAATTTTAAGACATTTTTCAATTATCTTCCTTGCCCTTACAACAATATACAACCAAGTGTAAATGTGTACAATGGTGGAACTTGGAAACATTTTATTTTTCCTTAATTAACCACTTTGGTTGTGAAGCATTTTGTCATTTTCATTTGAAATGATTTGCTATGCTTGAAAATTGGAGTGTAAGAGAAACAAAGTGATGCTCTAAAAATGTTTAAAGAATATTTAAGATAAATGTTTGTATGATAATGTGTCAAGAAGTTAACTACTTCATCTACTATGAATATTATGTTTTGCAAGTGTTGTGAAGATTATGTATCCTTTTCTTAATTGAGTTGTTCTAATCAAAAGATTAAATATATTAGAATATTTTTATGAAACATTTCATGGAATACCAATTAAAAATGTGTTTTTTGCTTTTAGATAAAGCATTTCATGGAACTCTTTGGATTAAATTGAATTGAGATATGTAAGAACAAGGGAGCATTAGGAAATACATTGCTCAAGGATCTTAAATAAGCCTTCTCTCCCATTGCAATTTTGGGTGGATTATTACTTTCAAAGTATTGGGAATGCTTTTCCTATTTTCTAGTTGGTAGTTGCCATTCTAGAAGGCTCATCTCTTGATATGTTTTATACTCATTCTTAATCAATTATCAAGTTAATAATAAATGCATTTATTTATAGTTAATCTTTTCTTTTCAATTTGTGCAATTTTGGAATTTGTAACTCTACTATTATTCTTAGAAATATTGAAGTTGTTTAACATCGACTAATAAAGTTGTTTAGTATGAATCAATTAATATTCAAGACAAACCATGAAGGACAACAATGATCAATGCTAGGGTTAACCAATTAATAAGTATACATGTGAATAAGTCAAGCATGTACATGTGAATAAAGGAAGCACAAGTACTCAAAAATATGTAAGCCTTGAAGTATACACACAAATACATAGTATACTCAAATTAATACAAAGTATATGCATGAATACAAGGTATACGCATGAAAACACATAAGGTACAAAGTATACATTGGAATACATGTAGGTCACAAAGTATACACATAAGTTGTAAAGTATACACTTGTATACACGTAACTCATATCTATTGAAGCATGAATTTATAATGAAATATGGACACCATCGATAAAAAAAATTGTATTAATCAAATAGCCATGTAGGCATACACCAATATATGTTGATATAAGTATAAAATATGGGTACAAAATAGCCATATAGTCTTACGAGAATGCCATCTAGGCATACAACAAAGGGCTCTAGAATCAAAAGTCATTGCTCTCCATGCTTTCAAAATAAACTCTCGCTCTTTGTTGGTTGATTAGATGGTGATACATTTGTCACTCATTTATTTTGTAGTTGAGGAGTGCTCCTGTTGCTTCTCCTAAGGTTTAGTTCTTGGTCAAGTTTTATCTATTACAAGAAGAAGTAAAGATATTAATATATAGAAATTACATTAAAAAAATGATATATTTAACAAAACAATCACTTACCGCCATCTGATGATCACTCTCTATGAGGGAAATATTCAAATGCCCATGTTGAGGCATGTTGAAGCCCTGTATAAACCATCCAATTAGAAATTAAACTATGAATCAATAATGGTTTGATTTTTCACTAACTAAGATTTATAACAACGAATGTAATTGAAATTTAGTAATTTTCCTCATACCTCCCTTGCCAGAGCCATCGGGGAGTCTATAATAGATGAAACACCAATCTCCATTTCCCTCTGAACATTCAGAGGTGTATCTGCTTGCAACATTTGAAAATAAAACAAAAAATTATTCAATCACGAAAACTACAATAGTGATTCATGTCATGACTTATAATGTATGAGATAATAAAAAAAAAATTGAGTACTTATTAAAATATATATTTTTTACTATCATGATTACTATTTTCCCTATCCATATCTTGTTCAAAAGCACATGTTTTTAGGCTTTACCCATAGCAGCAAGCCAGTGAACCATTTGATAAAATGCTTTCGTAGACATGTATAATAACTATGGTGGCATAGAGAAGGCAATGAACTGTTTGAAAAAATGCCTCAAATAAATGGGGTCTCATGGTGATGGAATGCCATTACAAATAAATGTGTCATGGCATTCCATCACCATAAGACTGCATTTCTTTCAGGCATTTTTTCAAACAGTTTATTGCCTTCTAAATGTGTCATGGCATTCCATCACCATAAGACTGCATTTCTTTTAGGCATTTTTTCAAATAGTTTATTGCCTTCTCTATGGTATTGTGTTGGGATGGGGTGGATGGTATAGTGTGGCCTTGGCTATGAGATGGAGGGAAATAATGACATGAATAGGGAGGAGTGGGGACATGAATAAGTGGAATAAAGGGTGGAAGGTTCCATGGATTGGTAAATTGAGGATGAGGACCCTAAAAATAATTTAGAGGAGAATTTTGGCTAATGGGTTGGTTTCTATTCTTCAAGAAGTGAGTTGTTTGAAAAAATGCCTCAGAGAAATGTGGTCTTGTGGTGATGGAATGAAATTCCATCACCATGAGACCACATTTCTTCAAGGAATTTTTTCATACTACTCACTGCCTTAACTATGATATTGCTTACTATTATGCTTTGATAGAAATTTTTCCAAGCATCCATAGTTTGTTGGAAAGCACCTATTTTAGGATTTTAGCCATAGTAGCAAGGAAGTCGGTAGTTTGATAAAATTATTTGGTACACATGTATGGAAAATGTGGTAGCATAGAAAAGGTGGTGAGCTGTTTGAAGAAATGCCTCAAAGAAATGTGGTCTCATGGTGATGGAATGCCATTCCATCACCATGAGACCACATTTCTTCAAGGCAATTTTTCAAACTACTCACTACCTTGTTTATGCTATTGCTTACTATTATGATTTGATAGATCTTTTCCAAGCATCCATAGTTTGTTGAAAAACACCTTGTTTAAGATTTTAGCCATAGCAACGAGGAAATGAACTATTTGATAAAATGCTTTGGTAGACATGTATGGAAAATGTGGTAGCATAGAAAAGGGGGTGAGTTGTTTGAAAAAGTGCCTCAAAGAAATTGGGTCTCATGGTGATGGACATCACCATGAGACCACATTTCTTTGAGGAATTTTTTCAAACAACTCATTGTCTTGTCTATGCTATTGCTTACTATTATTCTTTCATATATTTCTTCCAAGCATCCATAGCATAGACAAGGCAGTGAACTGTTTGAAAACATGCCTTAGTAAAAAGTGGCCTCATGGAATTCCATGACAAGCAAATACAATTGGAAGTTGCTCCTACTTATTACCTATGCTATGTGAAGTAATTGCATCACTGTTTATGTTGACTTTCTAAACAACTATATTGTAGTTGAAATTTTGTCATCTATCAACATCTAGTTATTAGTTATGGAATGTGAAGTAATGATTTGAGTTTGAAAGATGTACAATGCAATGTAATCAACGATATGAATACAAAATACACAAATATATTAAGTACAATTCATTAGTTAAACTCTTTATTCTATTACTTGCGTGTAGGTTTGTCTAAATCCATTGGCACTAGGAGGTGTTCCCTCAAAACCTCCAATATTAGCCTATTCAACATCCAAAATGACATATTAAAATACCATTCATAAAACAATGCTATTAACATGTAATAAATTTATAATTGTTTACTAGTTACATACCTCAATAGTAGATGCAGTGGAGAAATAAGCAGGTGTAGGGCCGGTGTATCCAGTATCAACACTGTGACCCTGCAATTTTATTAAAATCATAAAACTAAATTAGTTAATCTTTCATTTCAAAATTAAAATTTAATAAATTAAATTCAATGAACATGCTAACATTTACTTGAGTATCAATGCCATAGGCCTCATTCAAAATGTCAGCTTCCCTCACCATCTCCATAGCTGTAGAACTTATCCTGCGTAGCAGCCTCCTAAGTGTCAGTGGGGTCATATGAACAAGTCACCTTGCAAGACTGACACAAATGGGATCGAATCCCACCACTCAAAGACTCCCCTGGATAGCACTGTAGAATAGGGATGGCATGCTGGATGACACTCTGGGTCAAAGAGTTATGGCCTGCAAAGTCTCTACCTCGGCACTCTCCTTCATGATGGAAGGGATAACGATGTGCTCATGAGGTGGCCTAGCAAGATGTTGTCTCCCTTTCCACATAGGATCTTGTTATGCACTGGGTCTATCTTGAGCCGACCCCCCACCTCTCCCCTAGAAGTACCTCATATCAAAATAATTCAAGATTTTGTTCAAGATGAACTCACAGTATAGTTTCCTAAGGAAATATTGTGAGACTTCACAATTGTTGTATGGTGGGTAATAAAAAACCATGTACCACCTATCCCAAAAAAAGTTCCTAATTTTTTTGGTGATGGCACCAATGGATAGGAAACCTCTTCGCATTGAGGGTAAGATTTGCATTTGTGGTTGGGTCAGTGAATAATGAGTTCAAATCAAGTTTTGTAACTTTTAGATCTTTTACATCTTTATATGATAATTTATCCTGGTAATAAGTCCTAGCCACCTACCTCCTATCTTGCCAATCAGTTAATTTTTTGCTAATTGAATCTACATGTTTTAACATTTCTTTGAGTGAAGTTGTCATGGTCATTATTTCCATGGTTGAACCATTTGGATCGTTCAACCTCATGATTAAATCCTCAATTTGTTTTTTATTGTTTTCAATTTCACTCATTAAGTTTTGTTGAGTGCTAGGAGGATGTTGAGGGATTAGTGGAGGAGATTGATGTTTTGGTTGATCAACTTGAGGATTTTGTTGTTTTTGTTGTTGTTGTGCTTGTTGAGGATTTTGTGGAGGGTTTTCTATAACAACCCCATGTTTGTATTTTTTGTTGCCTTTCCTTGATGGATTTTGATAACTGTATATATTGTATTTTCTCTATTCATCCCTTCATTATTTTGTATTGACATCTGAGAGGTGTAATTCCATGACTATTGTGTTGGATTACATGTTTACATGCTTATATTTTTATATGTTGTTATGTTGTTGAAATGATTATTGTTTATGCTGGATTTCATGTTTACATGGTTAGTTATTATGCTGGATTACATGCTTATATTTTTATATACTATTGTCTTTGCTTATGTATGATTATGGACAGGAAAGGGACAATGTCATACCACTCATACCCGAGAGGCTTACGATATCATGACCCTTTTTTCCAAATGATTGATGTTGCTTCAACTATATGATATATGTTATATGAACATGTACTTTGATGTGTGATTGGAGTGATGTAGGTACTAGTATTGACTCCACTTGGATTCGTAGGCCTGCGCGTACTCTCATTCCTCGATGGTGGTTATTGGAGGTAGTCATAGGCCAAACGTCCCCTACCCTAGCCAATGTACCCCGTTAGTGCAGTGTTCCCATGTTGTTGTCTTATTGTCTGGTTACCTAACGGTAATGTTTGAAGCACCTTTCAGTCGTATGTGGTTTACCACTATGTCTCGTTGAGGTATTTTGTCTTGGTTTCTGTTAATCTTTCATGGGGTTATATATATAATTGGTTGTCGCTGTTTTGATGTGGTTCTGAAGCACCTTTTAGTCGTATGTGGTTTACCACTATGTCTCGTTAAGGTATTTTGTGTTGGTTTCAATTAATCTTTTATGGCGTTATATATATAATTGGTTGTCGATGTTTTGATGTGGTTTCATTGGCATCTTCACGTGACTTTAAATATGGTATTTATGGTATTTAATTGATTGGGGATTTGAATTGTTATTTTCATGAGGTTTTAAATATTTTGTTTAAATGATTTATTAATCCTTTTTGCAAACTCTTATAGTCTTATTTAAATTTTATTGTGGAGTTTTGTGTATTTTAATGATTGTATATTTAATGATATTAATTAATTGAATTTGGAGAGCTTCAATAGCTTGTTTAATCAAATGTCTTCATTTTTCATTGTTTTGGGAAATTATAAAAGGGAAGGAAGATTTGTTTTTAGGGGAAGTTATCTTTTGGGAGAAAAGAAAATTTTATATTTTGGACAAAGGAGAAACCCCACGATTTGGGTGGCAGAGTTGGGGAGATTTGTGGGAGATTTTCTGAGAACTTTGTGGGTATTGGATTGTTGAATTCAACATGCCATTTCTTCCTTGCTATCCTATTCTGGAATCTGGTCGTGCCTTCCACACTGAGCAATTATTTCATTTCTATTTAGGGAATAATTGAGGTATTATCCTTGTTATTCTTGAATCCTTGTATGACTGGCGATCTATGCATTCCCTTATGTTAGATTTATGCCTTGAATCTCATTTCAATTCTGGGTTACTTTTATTTTTGTGAATACTTGGAGGAATTCCTCTATTCTATTTTTGTGAATACTTGGGGGTTGGATAATGTTTGTTTTGGATTCTATTTGTTGCTTTGTAGTTTTTCTATATGGAATATTTTTGTGCATTCTAGTAAATCTGAAATGGGTCGATGGAAAAATTGGATTTCTAGGTACTTTTATTTTCTTTCTCTTTTTGCCCAGCTTGTTAAAACATGTTTTCCTTTGTTACACCTTAACCACCTATTAAAAATGAAAAATAAAGGCATATTCCATGTAGAAATTCCCATATCTCATTTGGGTCTTTGTCAAATTTGAATTCTGGGCACTTTCATTTTTTTTTTATGTTTTTTCTTGCCTAGTTTGACAAAATGACATTTTTCAGAACAAAACCTTTTATTCAGTTCTAAAATCAAAAATAGAAGGTGGAGTCCAATTGGAATAATCAAAATATGAATTGGGTCAAGCTTAGAATTTTAATTTGGGCATTTTTAATTTTTATGGAATTTTTATGCCCTCTATTTCATTATGAATTTCAGTTGTTTAATGATTTTGCAACATTGTTTGCTTGGCTATTTTTGAAAGGATTTAATGATGCATTTTTAGTGAATTTTCCTATGATTCATGTTTGCCTTGGATTCCTTGTTGGTTAAATGAGATGAGCTTAGGTCTAGGTAATTAGAGTGGTCTTACGGAGTTGCTCTCTATGGGCCTGGGGCCCATAAGTGGCCGCCAGGGGAACTAGTAGCAAAGTTAGAGTAAACAAGTGATAAATAAATAAAAATTAATGGGGTAAAACACTAATAATATAATGAGTCCTCGTGCATGGCCTTGAGCGCTTGTAAAGGCTAAGGATGCACTTGAGAAGGCCTATCCATCTGTGGGGTATTGAGTTATCCATCTGCAGGGCGTGGATTTAGGCATGATTGAGTCTTTTTGTTTGTATAAGAGGTGTACTTGATTCTATGTGGTGCCATACCTTTGAGCACAGATGATGACACTCCATGTTATCTACACTCTAGTACCTAGCATCTTGGTAGTCATGAGTAGTACCCAACTTGTTATTGAATAAGCATCTCTATGTTGTGACATTAGTTTTATGCATTGTATTTTGTGTTTGCTTTGTGACTGAAGTGAGTGATGGCCATACTTTACCCTTGTATTGTTAATTTTTTTTGTTTCTTGTGACTACCTTCGAGCACGATGGGGTGCTCTCTTTTGAGTCCACATGGTAGGGAGGTGTTGCCATTGCCATTGGGGACCGATGTACAGGTTATTGGAGCACAAATTGGAGACATCCCCTCTCATGTATTTATCTTATCAAATGATGTATCTTATTCATGGAAATGCTATTGTACTCATGCTTATTCCTTTATGCATATTGTACTCTCTTGAGAGAGAGGAAGTAATCATATAATTTGACGAGAAGAAATGTGATGTTTTATGTTTGGATTACGAGTTCCGGTGTTGGTATTAGACTTGCATGTACTATGGTGATTTTTACGGCTTTTCATTCCTAAGTATCATGCAAAAATCAAAGCTATGGCTGTATATTTTTCCTTTATGCATCAAGTTGAATTTTTTTTGGCACAACGCAGCTTGCTGTTATTGATCTGTGTTGCTGTTGCAAAAGTTTCGGTGCAACACAACTTGTTATTTATGTGTTGCTGTTGCAAAAGTTCCAGTGCAATGCAACTTGTTGTTATTGATCTGTGTTGATGCTATAAAATTTCTAGAGCACCAAAGTAGAAAGTTTTAGTGCATCGAAGCTTTCTATATGCTATTTTGTGATGTTACAACAGAAAGTTCTAGAGCATCGACATAGAAAGTTCTGGAGCACTAGAGTAGAATGTTTTGGAGCATTGGCGTAGAAATTTCCATAGCATAATTTTTTGAGCTATCCTGTTTTCTCCTGTTTGAATTTTCTTTGGAGCCTAAATCAGTCCTCTCCTCTTGGTTGCACATTCGACCATACTTGGCCATGTATGTTTTCAATTTATCTTATTGACAACTGCTTTATGTGTAAGCTATTCTTCTTGTTTCTAAAAAAATAACAATTAAAAATTATATTTTTCTCTTTTGGCTCTTAACCTTCGAGGTTGCATAGCAGGATGTTACATCTGGTATCAGCTCCAGGTTCACACACTAGGAGCTCTGACGTACTTGAGCCTTCTATGTTATGTTGTGTTTGGCGTGTGTGGCATGAGCTTGTTATATTATTTTATAGTCTTGTTGTTATGCTTTCATGCTATAGTATGGTGAATAGGTCATCCTTGTGATGATATATTTTTATGTGTTCTTTGTTTTCTTCAGGATGCCTCCTAGGGGTAGAGCCAGAGGAAAATTTAGAGGTAGAGCCATTGTTCTTCGTCATAGCACCTAGCTTAATGTCGATCAAGGTAATCAAGGTGAGCAACATGGGGAACAATGTGCTGAGAACCAAGTCAAAGGGCTTGGGGGTGCTTAGGATTTAGCTCTTTTACAACAGATTATGGATCGATTAGGACCTTGTTAGGAGGTATCTCTTGAGGAGGAGTCACACCCTTCTCACTAGGATGGTTGAGATGCTAGAGCTGAGTGGGATCATTCTTGTAGTCCAGGTCATTTGAAAGTTGATGTTGTGAGGGATAGGGTGGATGGAGACAATATTGTTGCAGGTCACATGAGGGATCTCCTTAGAGCCGATCCCCCTACTTTTGATGGTTTTGGTATAGGTACCAAGGTAGAGACTTGTTTGATCGATTTTGATTGATGCTTTGCTATGCATCCTTATAGTAGCAATACTAGAGCTTGATGTGCCATTCTACACCTCAGAGGCTTTGCGTGTACATGGTGGAGAGTATAGGAGTAGAATATTCACCTAGACATTGATTTTGTTTCTGGGGACTATTCTTAGAGAGGTTCCTTGCACGATTTCTTTTTGACTACTACCAACAGAGATGTGCTGATGATTTCCATGAGCTTCATCAGTTGACTATGATGATAGATTAGTACGAGCCTCACTTCTTTGAGCTTAAGCAGTATGCTAGCATTTCTGATGACGTGTTGATGTTAGTGCAACATTTCAATAGGGGCTTGAATGCACATATTAGTGGTGGTGTTCATGTGTTTGAGCCAAAGACCTTAGAGACCACCGTGTAGAAGGTGAGATTCAAAGAGGAGAATTTGGTTAGAGGCTTTGGTGGTTAGGTAGGTGTTCAAATTGGTAGTGCCCCTCCTTTAGGATCAGTTGCTCGTGGTGAACAGTCTCAAGGAGCTAGGCCATTTAGATATTAGTCTACACCTTCTAGTCAGCGACAAAGGCATAGGTCTACTTAGTCTCGACAGAGTGGGAAGATTCCTGGTACTCCATTTTCTACGGATCATCCACGTCATCATTCTTAGAGTAGGCAGCATAGTGGTCCAGGGTAGAGTTCTTAGAGTACACAACAAAGTTCTAGGGGTGAAGGAACCCAGTAGTTGCGTGCACTATTTTTAGGATGAAGTTTTGGTAGAGGTGGTTGTTTTACTTGTGGGAAGAATGGTCATATAGTTGTTCAGTGTTCTCAGAGATAAGTGGATGGAGGTAGTCAGAGACAGGTTACTTCAGAGCCTTTAGTTGGTGATTCTAGTAGATCTCATATAGTTTTTGTTGTGGTAGATAACCATCAAGCTGAGCATCGGGGCACTATGGTTGAGTATTCAGGTGTGTTATGTGGGATTACCACATCTATTTTGCTTGATTTAGGAAATTCATATTCTTTTATTTCCCCTTCTCTCGTAGAGTGTTGTGGACTCATGGTGGCAAGGAAAGATGTTGATTGGAAGGTTGAGTTAGCTACTGGAGCCAAGGTAGCTATAGACTCCCTTGTTCATGGTTGTGTGCTGGATTTGGGCACCTTCACTACCACAATGGATCTTTGTGTGTTGTCTTTAAGGTCCTATAGGATTATTTTAGGCATGGATTGGTTAGAGACACACCAAGCTAGTATAGATTTCTGACGTAAGTCGATTCAGTGTGTAGACGATGTTGGAGAGCTTGTTGATTTAGTTGGGATCTAGAGACCCATTTCTCTCTGTGTGATTTTAGTCATGCAGCTGAAGCCTGTCATGTGGCAAGGCTATTAGATGTTCACTATTTTGGTTAGTGATCTTTCCAAGAGTGGGATTTAGGAGGTATCTCTTAATGGCCATCCTCTTCTTTAGGAGTTTACAGATATCTTTTCGAGTGCTATCCCAGGTATGTTGTCTAAGTGCAACATAAACTTCCATATTGATCTCATCCCTAGAGAGGAGCCTATCTCTCGGGCACCATATCGTATGAATTCTCAAGAGTTGAGTGAGTTGTGGTTACAGTTTGAGAAGTTATTGGAGAAGAGTTTCATTCATCCTAGTGTATCCCCTTGGGGAGCACCTGTCATCTTCATGAAGAAGGATGTATCTCTTCGCTTATGCATTGATTATCGCCAGTTGAACAAAGTGACGGTGAAGAATCGTTACCCTTTGCCTCAAATAGATGATTTGTTTGATCAAATGAGGGGAGCCAAGGTGTTTGATGAGCCTAGTTTTTGGTCCAATTTTGGGTAGAATCTATAGTTTATTCGCTGGAAGTTGTCATGGACTTTGATGCTAAATGTTGATATTTTCATAATGTTTCCCTCAAACCATAGATATTGGGCTTAATCCTATTTCTGTAGGTTTTAATGACATTGGAATATTATGTGGATTATCTATATTAATTTTGCATGTGGTTAATGAATGTTCCTTAATGTGGTTATAGATATGCAATTATTGTGTGTACTAACATTGCTATGCAGATTTAATTTGAGGATGCTAAGTTGAGGAAGACATCGCCAGCTAGGCATGCATCGTAACGTCCAACAAAGGAATTGCTCAAAGGTCAAAGGAGGTTGACGATAGAAGATTCCTCATGCAAACTGAATGTAATTGCCTTGTAGTGGACTTTAATGTTGGTTAAGCAAATGCAAGCATTAGTGTTGTGCTAAATCTACGTTTGGACCTCCATAGTTGACCAGATTCCATGCACGTGTAACCACCACCACTCCACTTTCTTTGTTTTCCATAAATGGCATCCTCCTAGTCGTCGAGTTGACTTCCTTATTTAGTTGATAGTATAAATAAAGATTTGATGCTCCTTCTTAAGGGGTTGCACAATTTGATATTGTACTTGCACTCTCAAGTTTTTAGTAATACAAATACATTACTCTTTTGTACTCATGATTTACAGTGAACAAAATAAAGTTCTAAGTTCGAGCATCTGAGTTCTTATTAGTTTTAGAGGATACTTATCCAAGGGGGCTCACTTGGTGAGTAATTCATCCTTTAATTTAGTATTACTTATTGTTTAGTAATTAGTTAGAAATTTGGCACCAACTATTCCTGCAACCACTAGAATTCCATTTTGTGACTGTTCCTAGAACCAAATTAGACATAGTAGTGCCCTATTTGTTGCTTAGATTTTCATTTATGTTATATGAATTTTAGTTTGATGTAGTTGTTGATTGATGATTGGAATTTATGGTATTCCCTTCTAAGCAATTTACTTTCAGCATTGTGTGTTCCTTAGTTGTAGGAAAATGGCTACTTTGGGTTCCTAGTGCACATACTGTCTTGACCCATTTCAAGTTCACATCCTTGGGTTGACAAGTTAAATGCACCTTCATGATGATTGAAATAGCTATTCAAGTTAGATGTCCAATCTTTGAATCATGGTTGTAAGGGCTTAGTTATTAAATCATTGTAGGAGGCCAACATTTTTGGCACCGTTGCCAAGGATGGTGTCAAATTAGGAAGTTCTTTGGAGTCATTGGTAGTTTTTCTTGTTGTAGCGTTTCTAGAAGTGTTCTTAGTATACCCCTCATTTAGGAAGTAATGGACCCCCTTATTCTTTAACAATTCTTTGTGTGAGTTGGCTGATAGTGAGTGATACCACATGCATAGAGGAAGGAGAAGGGATGCTTATGGGACATTCCTTCCTAAAAATCCTAATCCATTCTAGCTAGTTGAATATCAAAACCTACCAAGAGAAAAAGAAGAAGATCCACACCCTTTTGCTGATGCATTTCCTGATCTGACTAGCTCTGAAGTCTCCTCTGAAGACCAAAATCAGCTTGAGAATCCCTTTGCTTTGGAACTACATCAAGAAAGCATGGGTGATGCAAATAGGAACAAACCTAACCAACCAAATTTTCCTTTCCCCATTGCCCATCAGAATGAAGTTGACAACATCAAGAACATCCCTGCTTTAGCACTCCCCAAGTTTTATGGACTTGTCACAAAAGAGCCTAATACCTTTTTATTTTAGTTTGACATACTCTGTAGGAGTTATGATTATACCACTGATGCCCATAGGCTTAAGCTATTTCCTACCACTCTAAAAGAGGTTTCATTAAGATGGTCCATGAGCCTAGGCAGAGATACTATGGAAACTTGGGAAGACATGAAGACAAAATTCCTTGAGAAATACAAGGAATATTGCAAGGGCAGCGACATGAGAGGAGGTGACATTTTTAGGATGCAACAAAAGGAAGATGAGAGCTTGGAAGATTATATTGCAAGGTTTTTGTTTTGCCTAAAAAAATACCCACACCATACACTCAATGAAGACTCACAAAAGTTGCTTTTCCTGAGAGGAATCAATGATAGTTGTATCTCATGGGAGGAGGAGATATCTCCCAAGTTCCTTGGGAAGATATCAAGAAAATATGCCAGAAATACTCTAGGGAAGCTTCATAGAAAGGGAGTGCTTACCAATATTCCATGGGTGAGTCAACCATCAATGGATTTTAAATAATGGAGATTACTCATTTGTTGGAAGACTTCAAGCAAGACATTATAAATAATCTAGCTACTCAACTAGATACAATTCAGGCCAAGAAGAAACAAGAGGAGGCAGAGGAAATGTTAACATAGCATTGTCCTGTAAGCTCAAGGATCATGAGTTGAACTACCCCACCCACAATTTGGAGTTAGTAGTTCTCATCCATGCACTTCTGCGTTGGATACATTTCCTCTTAGGACATTGGTTTGAGTTGCATAGTGATCATCACAATTTGTAGTATATCTTTACTCAACGAAATCTGAATGCTTGGCAACGTCGTTGGATGGAGTTCCTCTGTGAGTATGAATTTGAAATAATTGTTGTAGATTCATTGAGCAGGAGGAGACATGAGATCTAAATTTTGTCCCTTGGAGTGGATTTGCAGAGCCGTATTTTGGAGTCACTTCCTAGTGATACTTAGTATCAGGAGGTGAAAGTGAAGATTGAGTCTAGGAGAGTCCTTGAGGGCAGGTTTACAAGTTTCTCTCTCGATCTTGATGGAATTTTGTGACATCTTGGTTACATTTATGTTCCAAATACTGGTGATCTTCGTTCCTTGGTTTTGTCTGAGGCCCATCATACACCCTATTCTGCTCATCCGGGTGTTATGAAGATGCATGACAATCTTTGACAGTTGTATCATTGGGCAGGGTTGCAACATGATATTGTCTATTTTGTGGCTCGGTGTCTTGAGTTCCAGCAGGTGAAGGCATAACATCAACACCCAATAGGACTATTGCAGCCTCATTCCATCCCTAGATGGAAGTGGAATATGATATCTATTGCTTTTATAGTGGGGCTACCTATGTTTTCACATCGTCATGATGCTATTATGGTTACAGTGGACAAGTTGTCCAAGGTGGCACACTTCTCACCCATGAGGTCTTCGTACACTGCAACATCTGTAGCTCGAGTGTTTATGGAGGATACTGTGCATTTGCATGGTATTCCTCATAGGATCATTTTTCAATCATGATCTAGTGTTCACTTCAGCTTTGTGGACTTCTCTTTAGCATGCTTTGGGAGCTCAACTTAATTTCAGTTCTGCATACCATCCCGAGACTGATAGATAGACAAAACAGGTTAATCAGGTTTTAGAGGATATGCTTCAGATGTACGTTATGGATCAACAGTCTCATTGGGAGGACTACTTGTACCTAGTTGAGTTTTCTTATAATAATGTGTACCACAGTTCTCTCGGTATGTCCCTCTTCTAGGCCTTGTATGGTAGGCCATGTCAAACTCCGTTGAGGTGGGATCGCTTACAAGACTGAGTTCTTTTGGGTCTGGAGATGCTTTAGGATATGGAGTAGTAGGTAGTATGGATTAGAGAGTGGTTGGCTACGACTCAAGATCGACAAAGGAAGTATGTCGATTCTCGTAGGTTGGACCACCACTTCTTGGTGGGTGACCATGTGTTTTTGAGAGTTTGTTTGCGGAAGAGCCCCATCTATTATGGGAAAGGCTTGAAGTTGGCACCTCGTTTGTTGGACCTTTTGAGATCCTTGAGAGGATTGGTCCAGTTGTCTATTGCCTTGCATTTCCACTGAGTCTATCACACATCCACGATGTTTTCCATGTTTATGTTCTTAGACAATATATTCCTGATGTGACCCATGTTCTTGATTGGAATGCTTTGCAATTTGAGGTGGACAAACAACTTTCCTTGGAGCCCTTACACATCCTTCAACGTTAGAGGTTGATCCTCAGGGGTCGAGACATAGAGCAGGTAAGGGTCCAGTGGGATCTTGATGGTGAGTCCCCAACATCTTAGGAAGATGTGGCAAGGATGAGAGACCTTTATCCATATCTTTTTTCAAGCTTCCAGGAGTAAGCCTAGTCCTAGGGGGTAGGATGTAACAACCCCATGTTTGTATTTTTTGTTGTCTTTCCTTGATGGATTCTGATAACTAAATATTTTGTATTTTCTCTATCCGTCCCTTCATTATTTTGTATTGACACCTGAGAGGTGTAATTCTATGACTATTATGTTAAGGCTTACAAGTTTACATGCTTATATGTTTATATGTTGTTATGTTGTTGACATGATTATTGTTTACGTTGGATTTCATGTTTACATGGTTAGTTATTATGCTGGATTACATGCTTATATTTTCATATACTATTGTCTTTGCTTATGTATGATTATGGACAAGAAAGGGATGATGTCATAGCACTCATACCTAAGAGCTTACGATATCATGACCTTTTTTCCTGATGATTGATGTTGCTTCAGTTATATGATATATGTTATATGCACATGTACTTTGACGTGTGATTGGAATGATGCAGGTACTAAGTATCGACTCGCCCAGATTCATAGGCCTGAATGTACTCTCATTTCCCAATGGTGGTTACTGGAGGTAGTCATAGGCCAAATGTCCCCTACCCTAGCCACTGTACCCTGTTAGTGCAGTGTTCCCATGTTGTTGTCTTATCGTTTGGTTACCTAACGGTAACGTCCAAATCACCTTTCGATCGTACATGGCTTACCAGTATGTCTCGTTGAGGTATTTTATCTTGGTTCCATTAGTATTTTATGGGGTTATATATATATATAACTGGTTGTCGGTGTTTTGATGTGGTTTCATTGACATCTTCACATGATTTTAAATATGGTATTTTATGGTGTTTAATTGATTAGGGATTTGAATTGTTATTTTCATGAGGTTTTAAATATTTTGTTTAAATGATTTATTAATCCTTTTCGCAAGATCTTATAGTCTTATTTAAATCCTATTGGGGATCTTTGTGTATCTTAATGATTGTATATTTAGTGATATTAATTAATTAAATTTGGAAAGCTTCAATAGCTTGTTTAATCAAATGTCTTCATTTTTCATTGTTTTGGGAAATTATAAAAGGGAAGGAAGATTTGTGTTTAGGGGAAGTTATCTTTTGGGAGAAAACTTTTTTTTTTGTTTTGGACGAAGGAGAAACCCCATGATTTGGGCGGCAGAGTTGGGGAGATTTGTGGGAGATTTCTGAGAAGAAATTTGTGGGCATTGGATTGTTGAATTAAACGTGCCATTTCTTCCTTGCTGTCCTATTTTGGAATATGCTCGTGCCTTCCACACTGAGCAATTTTTTCTTTTGTGTTTTGGGGTAGAATTGAGGTATTCTCCTTGTTATTCTTGAATCCTTGTATGACTGGTGATCTGTGCATTCCCTTATGTTAGATTTATGCCTTGAATCTCATTTTAGTTTTGAGTTACTTTTATTTTTGTGAATACTTGGAGGAACTCCTCTATTCTATTTTTGTGAATAATTGGGGGTTGGATAATTTTTGTTTTTGGATTCTATTTGCTGCTTTGTATTTTTTCTGTATGGCAGATTTTTGTGCATTCTAGTAAATTTGAAATGGGTTGATGGAAAAATTGAATTTCTGGGTACTTTCATTTTCTTTCTTTTTTTGCCTAGCTTATTAAAACATTTTTTCTTTTGCTGCACCTTGAACACCTATTACAAATGCAAAATACAAGAGGATTCCATGTAGAAACACCCATATCTAAACTGGGTCTTTGTCAAATTTGAATTATGGGCACTTTCATTTTTTTAATGTTTTTTTTCTTGCCTATCTTGACAAAATGACGTTTTTCAAAACAAAACCTCTTATTCGGTTCTAAAATCAAAAATAGAAGGTGGAATGCAACTGGAAATGTTGAAATATGAACTGGGTCAAGCTTAGAATTTTAATCCGAGCACTTTGAATTTTTTATGGAATTTTTATGCCCTCTATTTCATTATGAATTTTAGTTGTTTAATGATTTTACAACATTCTTTGCTTGGCTATTTTTAAAAGGATTTAATGATGGATTTTTAGTTAATTTTCTTCTAATTCATGTTTTCCTTGGATTCCTTTTTGGTTAAATGAGATGAGCTTAGGTCTAGGTAATTAGAGTTGTCTTATGGAGTGGCCCTCTACGAGCCCGAGACTTGTGAGTGGCTACTAGGGGAACTAGTAGCAGAGTTAGAGTAAACAAGTGATAACTAAATAAAGATTAATGGGGTAAACATTAATAAGATAACGAGTCCTCGTGCATGGCCTTGAGCGCTTGTAAAGGATAAGGATGCACTCGAGAAGGCCTATCCATTTGTGGGGCATTGAGTTATCTGTCTGCGTGGCATGGATTTGAGCATGATTGAGTCTCCTCGTCTATCTGAGAGGTTTACTTGATTTCATGTGGTTCCATCCCTTCAAGCATGCATGATGAAACTCCATTTTATTTTCACTCTAGTACCTAGCACCTTGGTAGTCGTGAGTAGTACCCAACATGTTATTGAATGAGCATCTCTATGTTGTGACATTGGCTTTATGCAGCGTATTCCATGCTTTCTCAACGATTGAAGTGATTTTTGGCCATAATTTACCCTTGTATTGTTACATTTTTTTGGGCCTTGTGACTACCTTCGAGCATGATGGGGTGGTCTCTTTTGAGTCCACATGGTAGGGAGGCATTGCCACCTCAATTGGTGACCCTGATGTACAGGTTATTGGAGCACCAATTAGAGATATCCCCTCTCATGTATTTATCTTATGAGATGACGTATCTTATTCATGGAAATTATATTGTACTCATGCTTATTCCTTTATGCACATTGTAATTTCTTGAGAGAGAGGAAGTAATCATATAATTTAACGCGAAGAAATGTGATGTTTTATGTTTGGCTTACGAGTTTCGGTGTTGGCATCAGACTTGCATGTACTATGGTAATTTTTACAGCTTTTCTTTCCTAACTATCATGCAAAAATCAGAGCTATGGCTGTATATTTTTCCTTCATACATCAAGTTGCAAAAGTTCCAACATAATTCAGCTTTTTGTTATTGATCTGTGTTGTTGCTGCAAAAGTTCTGGATGCAATTGCTATTATTGATTTGTGTTGTTGCTGCAAAAGTTTCGATGCAATGCAACTTTCTGTTATTGATCTATTTTGTTGCTGCAAAAGTTTTGGAGCACTGGAGCAGAAATTTCTAGCGCATTGGAGCTGTCTGTATGCTATTATGTGATGTTATAGCAGAAAGTTCCAGAGCATCGGTGCAGAAAGTTTTGGAGTAGGAAGTTCTGGAGCATAATTTCTGAAGCTATCTTGTTTGCTCCTATTCAGATTTTCTCTAGAGGTTAAATTAGCCCTCTCCTCTTGGTTGTACATTCAACCATACTTGGCCATGTATGTTGTCAATTTATCGTATCGACAATTGCTTTATGTGTAAGTTATTCTTCTTGTTTCTAAAATAAAAAAAATAAAAAAAATATATTGTCCTCTTTTGGCTCTTAACCTTAAGGGTTCCATAGCGGGATGTTACATTTGCAGGTTGATTAACATCTCCTAAAAATTCAAAAAATAAATATAAAAAACAACCTAAAACTAAAAAATTCAAAACAAAAAAGAAACAATCCTTACCTCAGACCTCCCCATCGATGTGGCGGCATCTTAGCAATGAAACAACAATAGTTTGATGAAAAATCTTGCAAAATGGATCCTCTAAGAACACGAGCATGGAAATTGGGTATTTTGGCTATAGGAAGAAAAAAAACACAGTCACAAATGAGAATGATTTCAAATTCTTTTTTTTTTTTGCTTTTAATAGCTCATAACGTGAGCGCGTTATAATGTGCTCGTGTTATAACATACTCACATTATGGGCTCGTTGTGGCTGAGGCTTAGGCTCGTCACACCAAGCCATAATGGAAGCACATTATAACACGGTCGCATTATGAGCTTTCAAAACTTTTTTAAAAATTTGGCAACAAATTGGCTACCCATCTTTTAGCACCCACCCAACCTTTGAACAGTACTTGGTTGACATAATTGATATATTTCTAACTAAAGTGTTAGGACCTTACGATAGCCTATCACATCTCATTTGCATCATCATTATAATATAGATCTGTTAGTCTAAACATTTCATAACATAGCCATTAATTACATCCATAGAATAAACATATCACATATAAACACATCCATACATACATGCATACATCCATAAAGCATATTTGTCATGAGCTCAACCCAAAAATTGGAATTTTCGCTCGATCTCTCAAGGGGGAAATGTACCAGTGTAATTCTTTTCGCTGGGGCAATGGTGGGGCATCCGAAAAAATTATAATTTTTTTGAATTTTGATCTTGGCAGCATCAGTCTTTGAATGAACACAACTGGTACATTAATTCAAAGAGGGAAAAAATGTAGACACTCAAATAGGCCTGACTAACATTATGCATCTAATTCTAATTAATTAACATCGCTTCTACTATTAATCAAGTAATTAAGTTTATTTGATTAATTCACTTCCTGCTCACTAATGTTCATCATGTTTAGTTAATTAAATCAATTTATTTAATTAAAACTCTAAAGTCCTATCATTTGATTTAATAAATCAAATTATTTAAATCAAATGTCATAAACCCTCTAATCCCTTCAAATTGATTAATCCTAAATTAATTAACTCCTAATCATCATTATCCATTTCTCTAGCTTTTAACTCCCCTAAAGTTAAATCTTGACCCATGGTCAATTAACCAAGTTGCACATGAAATTCATTTCTTTTAATTATCTAATTACCTTATTTATCCTCACAATGGCATATTCCTAGGAATATTCCTCCCAACCACCCCCTCATTCAATTTCCCTCCAAAAGCCTCTTACACACCCATAAATACCTCTTACAAAGGCATTTACTCCCTCTTACGTGCCATCTTGTATCTTACAAGGGCATTAATCTCTCTTACATCCTCACCCACATTCTCTCACACTATCAATCATATTCATTTAATCCTTTTACATCCTCATAACTTTACACATTCTCCAAAATGTGCTCCACCTCCATCCATTAACCTTGTGACAAGTGTCACATTCCTATTGGCTCTCATTTTAATCCCACATTCACCAATTTTACTCTTTCTTCAACCCTTCACTCTTATAAGTAAAAGCCTCTTCTACTTGAAATGGATCCACAGTCATATGCAATTTACTATAGGCACATTCATCACTCATTTTAATCACATCTTGGAAGCTTATCAAAGGGGATGAGAAAGAATATTCTTTCCACATCAAAGGAGCAACACTCCCACTATGGGATAGGGTTTGAATATGCTTTTATAATACTTTCATTAGTTTCTTTGGTTTTTTATTAACTTGTTTGCATATTTAGCATGTTCAAGTATCTCATAGGAATGCTTTATTTGGTTTGTTTAAAATGATTAATATCCTAACATTTGTTAATGTTTGAGTAAATGCAGGTTTAGCGTTCACAGGCATGTGCACTTTTTGCACACATGCCCTGCTGAAGATGTAGACCCTCTTTTTTATTTTGCATCTTTGTATCTTGGCTTTGTCAATTTTTAGTTTTGCTTTTCTTGGGAGGTTATTTTGAGATTTGGTCTAGATTTGATTTGATGAAGGCAATATTTTGAGGAATCTTGAGGGTCTAGGAGAAATCCACCTATCATGGATTTTAGAAATGAGGATTTTGAAGTGAATTTTTAAGGTCATGTGTAAATATTTTTTGCACCCATGGATAGAGGATGAAAAATTAGGTTGGGTTGCTTTTTGAATTTTTTGAAAATTCCTTCTAAAACAAAAGTTATGGGGTTTAGGAGATTTTGACCTGTCATGGATTTCAGAAAATCCTTGCACTGGCGGATTTTCCTGAAGAACTAAATTTCAAAAAACCTAGTAGATTTTCCCGAAGAACTAAACTTTAGAAAATCCTTGCCCTAGTGGATTTTCCCGAAGAACCCAATTTTGGAAAATCCTTGTCCTAGCTGATTTTCACAAAAAAACATGTTTTGGAAAATCCTTGTCCTCAGCAATTCCCCTAAAACCAATTTTGAGGTGAACTTTGTATATCATTTTTAAATCTTTTTTGCACCTATGGATGGACAATGAAAAATTAGGCTAGGTTGCTTTTTGAACTTTTCAAAAATTCCTTATAGGGAAAAAGTTATGTGCTTTAGGGGATTTTGACCTGTCATGGATTTAGGAAAATCCTTGCCCTGGCGGATTTTCTTGAAGAACTAAACTTAGGAAAATCCTTGCCCTGGTAGATTTTCTTGAAGAACAAAACTTAGGAAAATCCTTGCCCTAACTGATTTTCTTGAAGAACTAAACTTAGGAAAATCCTTAACTGGGCGGATTTTCCCGAAATCCACGATAGATCAAAATTTTTGAAATTGCCATTTTCAGAAAATCCAAGACCCATCAAAAATGCTGAAATTTTTCAAAAATGGAAATTCTTCCCAAAATGCATTTTTTTTCTCGAAATGGAAAATTTCCAAAAATGGAAAATTTTCTTGAAATTTTAAAATGTTCCTAAAAATGAAAAATATTGAAATGGAATTTTTTTCGAAAATAAAAAATTCCAAATATGGAAAAATTTCAAAAACGGGAATTTTCCTTAAAAGGAAAATTTTTTATTCAAGTTTAATTTGGATATTTTATAAATTGAAATTTTTAACATATGAGCTGCTAATGACGATATTTCTTTTTCAGGATTTAATAAATCAAAAGGGGACTTGAATATGGATTTGTGCTAAGAGGAAAATCTGATTGTGCTTCCAGAAGGATTTCAAACTATGCTTTTACTTGCAAATCAAATATTTAATATGCACCCACATGAGAATCTGTGCCACAACGTGTCTATAGCTAGAGGATATGTTTCAAATATGAGAAGACATGTGATGCTGCTTTTGTTCTCCAATAGGAATTTTTATCAATGTCTGTATGACAAGATTTTTTTTTCTCATTGCTCCTGGCTGTAACATAATTATGTTGATTGGATGATGATGTATCCTAGATTGTAAAACTTTATGAAACTGCCTGATGCTTCTAGAGGATGAATCTGAGCCATTGGATTTATTTAATCTTGGCCATTGAAATTGTAATAAAAATCTATAAAAGGCCAATGCTTTCTCATTTGTAAGGGGTTAGAACTTGAGTTAGAAAGCCAAGATTGGCAAGTAGATTTCTGGAGTTAGCAATAGGAGAGGAGAGAGGGCTGGAGATTTTTATGTAAATTCTGGAGAATTTAATGCAAATGGGTTGTTGATTTGGAAAACTTTGTGTTCAAATTCAATAGTTATATGGTTTCTTGTTCTTGATTCTGATGTAATACAAGGTGGAGAAACTCACTATTCAACACCAAACAACCTGACTCAAACAATGAAATCAACCTTTAAATCACAAGACAACCAACTTTTCCAAATCACTCCCAAGAGGCTTGTAACCCTTCAAAAACCAAATTTACACAAAATCCTTTAGAGAAGGCCATACCAAGGCCCAAAAACATCATTTCAGACTTCTCATAGATCCCTGATCATCATCCCAAAAGATCTCTAATGATTTATTTACAACAACATAGAGTTTCATTAACCTGCCTTATTTTGAGGCTACTAAATTAGCGTTGTTTTCCAAAGGAGGACCCTCCTAAACACTTCACTTTCAACCAAAATCTATTAACATACCTTAATTGTGTTCTAAAATCATAGTTTCCACCATTATTTCCCTATTTCAAGACCATCTTATCGCTGTTCCATGAAACCCTCCATTTCAAGCCAAAACACCTAGGCTTTATTGAATATCATAGAAATCAGGCTTCTAAGACCAAACCAAAGCATCAAAAACCTTTAGTATACCTTGCACATGGTCACAAATCCATGACAAGACCAGTTCCTTCTCTGTTTCAACAAAACACCCTCTTGGCACCTTCATTTCACATGAGAAAAATGCATTATTTGACCCTAGGGTATCATTCCAAACCAAACAACTTGCTTTCTTTATTCCTAATTTTTTTTAACACCTATCCTACCATCAATCAAGTCAATCCATTGAGTAACAAATTAGGACAATAGGTGGATTGACATTTATATCATTAAACAAAACCATACCTCCAAATTTGTGTGTATAGGCTGCCACAGAAAAAATATTAAAACCTTTCCCAAATTTGAGTGTTGGACTTTCAAAATAGGTTTAAATGAAGAAAATTCATAGATCTACATAATACAAAAATATTCATATCATCTTAGAACCTGTACGGTATGTACAGTGTAAGCAAAGATCAAGAAACGTAGGAAATTGTAGCTAAACATTGTGTTTGTTATTGGAATTCTCTATATAATCCTTCAACAACCCTTTAGTTCAAGCCCTGAAGGATTTAAATACATTCTCAAATCAAAAACCACCCTCTCAAATGTCTATAACTGATTTTTAAATTCTAAGACTCTTAATGTTCCCTAAACTGCACTTTGACAACATTAATATGTAACCTTTTACATTTAGACTCTAATGACTCTAAACCACCCAATTACATCATAAATGGTCTTTTTAGACCTTATTTAGAGTAATTAAACTCAAGAATCCCTTATTCTATCCTTGAATCACCCTATGACCAATCAAATGAACAAATTTTGACAAAGGAGTTTAGGTGCTCCTGCACTAGATTCTCAATGTTAGATGTTAATTTTCAGTTCTTTCATGATAATGGTGAAATGTGAATGATGTTTGATTGATCTCTTACTCATACTTTTGGAATTTTTTTGATTGTAGGTTGTTGTGTAAAGTTAGTCTAAGCCATACATTGTGCTAAGTTTAACTATCGATGCTTGTTCATATTGTGCCAGTTATTGGGTATGTGGATGAATGTTCATAATTTGAAAATCTTTAGTTTCCTTAGAAGATTGCACCATTTATGTGTAGTTGTGGGCTTGTCCTTGATCAAGCAAAGGCGGGTTTATTGGGGATCTGTCCATTTGAAACATTCATCATTGTTGTGATTGATCTTAGGATTTAGATTAGATATCTCTCTAAACCCTTTAATCTTTTTCTATTTATTTGAATCTGGGTTAGTTTAGGATTAAAAGCATCAATACATTGCTATATCTAATGATAAGTATACTTCAAAAATTTGTTTGTAAGGATCCTTGTGATTACCAAAATTTTCAAATTTATCACTGAGTTGTTTATGCATTGTCAAGACCTAACATTAAAGACCTTAGGGTTGTTTCTTGAGGCTTGTTGAAGAAACTTACCTTTCAAGAGAGATAGGATACTTGTATTCTGTCTGAGTTGTTGCTGTGCAAAAAACATCATCAACAAGACATAAACCAAGTGATAAGTAATAAACATAAGTGGTCTTGTAATTGTTGATAATTTTATTTAAAAAGGGCCATTTATTAAAATTACGAAAAAGTCTCATAAAGTTTAAAAAAACTTGCAATAGAAAGTTTAAGCAAGGTGATATAGAAAATTTTGGCTAATTATTTAGGTGCGAACTAGTGAAAGGGTGTCAATTTTTTTAACCCACATAGCAAGGAGAAATATTAGGGTTTCAATTTGAATGGTATTGAAGGAGTTCAAGAAGACAAGGATGCATAATGTAGGAATTCAACGTGCCACACACGCGTCCAACTCAAAACCTTACAAGAAATGAGGTGGTGGACTACTAACACTTTGTCATTGTCCCTTATGGAGTCAAAATCATGAAATTCTAACTCATAAGGTTTTTGTCATAAATATGGTTAGGTGCCATAAATGCAATGAGCCAAATATGTAAGTTTGAAATTGCCACAGGGTGTAATTTTACAACACTACATTTTTCCCCCACTTTAGTGAGTTGATTTTTGAGAAAAATTGGTTGCACTAAAGTAGCTGAGAATACATAAATGCAAGATCAAAAATTCAATTTTTTGTATAGATTTACGTATAAAAAGGACATTGTAGAGGCCACAAAGATCGAACAGGAAGACACTAACGATACCCCCAACATTCGAGCTTAGCAAGAAACTATAGTGCCATATGTGAAGTTTTATTCTGCAAAACTCAAAGTCAGTTCAAAAATCAAAAGAAGCTACCATGATGAGAAGAATGCTTAAGGAAAATTCAATGGTTCAAAGGAAAAATATGGTGAAGAGGTGAATATATGCCCCCTCCTATTTTTTCCTTCAATTAGGTGGGGTGAAAAAAAAAAGGAAGGAAGGACCACATCCATCGAGAAAAATGGGCCAAAAATGACCATCCCTAGGTGAACCCACAAAAGAGTCATTTTCACTATTCATAGTGAGGAGTTTGTTGAATTTTGTGAGAGAAAAGTTAGAAAAATGGCTTACATACAAGAGTATGTAGCCCTAAGGATTGAGTAGCTCTGTACAACTATAGTTGAGGGAGGTGAGGTTGATGAGGTACAAGGAATATTACCCAACTATGTGTTTTTAATGCATTTTTAATATTTTTTGATCTCCTCAAGTAGCACAACATCTAGCTAGCACAGAGGTGTTTGGCTAGCGTGTTGTCATCTAGGAAATGTATCAGGGTCCTCTAGCCGTGATATCATCTAGCCTACACACTGGTGTCAGGGAGGTATTCAACCTTGGACGTTAGCACAGTGTGTAGATGTCTACGCGTCGCACCTCCATCCTAGAGGCAAACTTAGAAAAAATTTGATGTAGAGAGATTTTTTTTTGTTTATGATGTAGATGGATCTGACATGAAATTTTCTTCTATTGCAGGAGTAGCCGAATATTAGAGAGGATGGGGGCAGGTACCTGTTGACATTACAATGTGATCACAACAATTAAATGCACATAGATGACCAAGTTCTGCTACTATATGTGGGCCTATGGTGGGTTTACATGATGCAGAAGATCTGGTATCATACTTCAATGCTCATGGTGCTCATGAAGCACTAGGATGTAGATACCTCCACCTTCCATCTTTCAACCAAAGAGATGACTGTCACATTAGAGGACATTTATCGAATCATCAGACTATCCATTCGTGGGTGGCAGGTGGCATATGATGAGATCAAGACATCTTAGACTTGGGCTAGCAATATTGCAATAGGCAGGTGGAATAGGAAGATACCATTGGTCACATCGACATGCGGTGGTTGGAGTAGGGGCTAGTGGCCATTCCACTCTTTCAAAGCATGATGATCATTATAGTCTCCCTTTGCATTGCAATGGATGGGTGAGGATATCATCTACACGGGGGCCTCATCCATTGCATCTGAGAGATGGAGCATAGGACTATCTACGCCTAGGGTTAGAGCATGATTTCTCACCTATACCATGACCTTGAGCATTATGTACATTATGATTATTATAGTCTTACAACTTGCACACTCCTACAAGGGTGGGCATTCACACATATCAGGTGTGCCCATCCAATCGAGTTTCCCCAAGGCATAGCACCTAGTACACCGATGGCTCACACATACCCATTGGTTTGTGACTAGAGGTACAAGGAGCTTGGTTTTTGGTGTTTATAGTTTGATTATTTATGGGGGAAGGATATTAGATGATGCCTCTATAGGAGGATGGGGATCTAGCCCATGGGCAAGTGACAACTACGACAGATGCAACACGATCAACTCTTGGTGGGGTGATCAGATCAAATTATTGTTTTATATTACTAGCATTGGGTCGTTCGATAGTTCAAGAAGGTGCAGATGATCCCTCTAACACCTCCCAAATACGTCTGATCGGTGAGGAGCACCGTTCAGGTAGGTAATAATTTTTGTTTGACCATTGCAGATGTCACTATTAGTGACAATAAGTTAGATAATGATGATCGACCTCTCATCTTGGTGATCAATGATGTCGATGTCACCCATGGTTTTAGAGCATGATAGGTGATAACTAGTCCAACCTTGATTTTCTTATCCCATGCCCCCATGGGAAATGTTGGTGCGTAGGGGTTAGGAGGAGAGGATCATGGCAGCAACAATGATGAGGAGGGCAAGATAGTGATGGGTGAAGTGATTGAGAGGCCAAGACAATGATAGAGTATCATCACCTCCACATGTGGTCTCAGTCTCATCGATGCCACCTTCGATGGAAGTCATCCCTGCTATGGCGACAACATGACCTAGTGTTGCAGCCCCCCTTATCCACACTGGAAGGTTAGGGACACAAGAACAAGAGTGGATTATATTATTTCCTTTCAATATTTTTCATTTTAATTTATCTCATATATTTGCACATTTTTTTTTATGATTTGATACTAATAGCATCTACTTCTATATGGTTACAATTGACACATAGGAGTGGATCACCTTCATCGAGTAGTGCATTGATGAGGTTTCCCTAGTTGTTCCTATCCAAGGGAGCATCCTCGACATGTACAGGCCAGTGTTAGTGGGGTGACACACCCATATTTTTGAGCTTATTACACATCTGAGGATTTCTTACGAGGAGACACACATGGAGACTGTATGCATCTAAAAATGGTAATGATTAAGCTTGTTAATTAATTAAATATAAATTATTTAATTAATTCTCCTAAAGTCATCTACATATAAAATAAATTTAATTATTTATTTATATTGTTCATTCTTATAATTCTTCTAAATTAATTAAATATAAATTATTTAATTAATTCTCCTAAAGTCATCTACATATAAATAAATTTAATTATTTATTTATATTGTTCATTCTTATGATTCTTCTACATTAATTAAATAAATAACTTTATTTAATTAATTATCATTGCCCACATTCCTCTTAATTAAATTAAATAAATATGATTATTTATTTTAATTATCATATCATTCTAAAGTTTGAATATTTGAATATTCAAATAATGGAATATTCTCTTCATCCCATAATCAAATTAAATATTAAATATTTAATTTAATATTTTCTTCTCACTCCATAAATAATTAAATATTTTTAAAATATTTAATTACACTCTAAATTCACTTTTAAAACATAATTAAATATAATTTATTTAATTATGAGAGTTTCTATATCTATCTTCACTTACAAATTAAATAAATTTATTTTATTTAATTCTAACTCATTCTAAACTCATTCTTCGAAACGACAAATTCCCTTCGGATCTCAATGACGAAAATTGAAGGAAAAGGGAAACCTTCTATCTCCCTCTCCACTTACGAAAATCTTCCACCGTCCATTCGAACAAGCTTAATCTGGGCCGTTAAAACATGTCAACCAATCGAATCCTTTCTAAGACTTTATAAATACTGGTGCAAATCCATGCATTGGTTATTCACAAATACAAGCATATACACGACGAACATATACGCTTATGCATTCACATCATTTTCAGCATCACAACGATATTATCATCTTAGCATAGCCTTGCATTTAGCATAGTGTGCATTTTCAAATCTCGTTCTTCAGCTGTTCATTTTGTTGAGCTTGATCTGCTGATCTAAGAGCCATTGGAAACAACAAAACACTGGAGTTAGAGAGAGATAAGACGATTTTGGGGAAGTTGCAGTAACAGTTTGCTTATTCTGTTTTCCTTTTTAGTTTTCTTGATTTAATGTCTTATTGATATGTGTTTGAATTCGTTTATAATTAATCCAATTTTCACACACACAGAGACCTTTTAGAGGGTTGCTGACCTCACCATAATGATTGGGTAGCAAGATTAGTGCTCGTTAGAGCTCCACACTGCACTAGCCGAGCGAGACCAAATAGTGACACAGGTAGAGAGTGTCGAGAGGGCATGTGACGCCCTTTAGAACCAACTTGATAACCTTGGTGGGAAGGTGACAGTAGTGAGGCTAGGTGTTGATCTCTAGGTGCAACTTTAGGAGGAGTTGCGACAAGCCCATGAGTAGGAGGTCCTACTACGAGAGGAGGTGGTCGAGCTATGAGGAGAGGTATGAGGGATACATGAATGGAGCATGAATTTTTTATGGTCACATCAACTACATTCCCTAGGATCAATCCAACATCCACCTTTGCCACCAACACCAACACTAGAGGGCTTAAGGAGCAATGAACTTGGGGGCTAGAGGCCCATTTTCAAATGCCAAATTTTGTATTGCATTATTTTGATGTACAGACACATACAAATATATATGCACCACATTTTGGTACAATGGTGTGATACATTTACTTGACATTTTGATATATATATATATATATGTATATTTGTGCGATATCATGATGTTATTTATGTGTATGTTTACTTTCATGTATGGTTATGCGATGGATTTATGTTTATGGATGTATATTTATATTAGATGCTATCATGATCTACTAAACACACATTGGATGTATGTTAATTAAATTCAATGATGATCTAATTGCCTAACCAAAAGACTCAATTAGATACAATGCACAAATACACAACATAATAAAACACATGTATGTATAGTTCCTAAGTAAAGAAATTAATTACATACACATGTTAACATCATTACAAAAGATGTAGAGATAATGTGTTCATGAAGAAATGCCATAGCATAATGAACTGCGACCCTTAAAGGATGAGTGTCATGCATATGCCACATAGACACTATGCATAGTATCAAAAAAGAATTGATGAGTTCTTTTAGAGGCATTCCATCCATAGACGACAATCCATAGCCACTAGAACCATACATGGAGATGATTGTGTAAGGGGCCAACAAATTAGGGTGAGAATTCCCCTTTTGTTCAGGTAGCACATTTACATTTCTCTAGTTCTCATAGATAACGAGATCACTTACCTTGAAAGTTCGAGAAAGAACACCTTGATTATAATTTTTAGAAACATATCATTAATAATCTTGGATATGTTTGAGGGCCTAAAATCAATGCTCATCAAGCAACTCAAGCTGATAGAAACAATCAACACGATAAGTGTCATCACCAATCAACCCTTTAAGGGAAACTCACAAGGATGGAATTTTCAACTCTAAAGGCATGATAGCCTTGGCACCATACACAAGGTTGTATGAGATTTCACTAGTAGTCATATGAATGCTTGTGTGATAGGCCCACAAGGTGTATGATAATTGAATATGCCAATCTTTAGCATATTTATTCACTATTTTTCAGAGAATCAGCTCAAGAGTTTTATTAGATGCTTCAGCTTGGCCATTAGACCGAGGATGGTATGGTGTAGAAATATGATGTTGAATATGAAGTAACATTTGTGTTCTTCACCTGTTTGTTCTTAAATGAAGTACCATTTTTAGAAACAAGGGTAGAAGGAAATCCAAAATGAGCAATGATATTATTTAGAAGAAAGTTACAAATTTCTTTAGCATTTGTGGATCGAAGTGGAATAGCTTTAACCCATTTTGTAAAGTAATTAATAGTGGTAATGATGAAGGTATGCCATTTAGAAGAAGGAGGTGATATTTTTCCAATAATATCCAACCCCCATTTCATAAATTTTCAAGGAGAGGTATGATTTTGAAGCTCTTGAGCAGGAGCCCGAATTAGATTGCTATGTTGTTGACATTGCGAACACTTCTTGACAAAGGAAAAGGAGTCCTGCTCTATTGTTTGCTAAAAGTATCCCATATGAATCAATTTTTGCACCAGGGATTTACCACCAAAATGTCTACCCCAAAGCTTGAATGGGCTTCTGGAAGGGCAGTATTTCCACCTTAGTAATACATCGAAGATGAAGACCATTGTAATATTTTCAATAAAGAATATTAGATAGTATAATGTATCAGAATAATAGTTTCATTATCCAAGTGTGAGCATTGCTAGTCACATTGTCGAGAAAATTTCTAATCTTTAGATAATTATAAATTTGAGAATATCATTCCTCCAAGTCTACATGAGCACACACACTAGAGCATCAGGTTCAGGTTGAATCAAGACAACAAAAGAGCATAGAATGTAAACCACAAAGTGGTATTCTTCTATGCCATCATTTGAAATACGCAAGGGAGTTTGCACTCACCATTGCATTTGTGTGTTGATTTTCTCTCTTAAGAACATTGTCTATTATGAAAGAAGAGAAACGATCAAACAAGGATAAGGCTAAATCCCAATATTGAGATAGCTTATTCTACTTGGCTTGATATGTTCCTATAATTTGATTTATAATAAAGTTCAAATTCACCATGAATGTGATGATGTTTAATTTTTAATGCCATCATGGCACACAAGCCAACAATAAGGGCTTTATACTCTCTAATGTTGTTAGTGTCATGAAATTCTAATAAAAAAGATAGAGGAACTGGCTTTCCTTCGAGTGAGACTAGAGCTACACCTACCCCGGAGCCAGCTTGACATATTGATCCATCAAAGTACATCTCCCATACAAGTTCAAGGTCTATTGCAAAGAGTTTTTATTTTGAAAATAAATCTAGATTGGGGAAGGAGTAAGATAAGGGAGCTTCTACCAATTGATTAACAACAACTTGAACTTAAAATGCTTTCCGAGTTACAAACTTGATGTCAAACTTAGAGAGAAACATTACCCATTTTTCCAACCTTCCCAAAAGGTGAGTTTTGGTAAATGGATGTTTAAGATCACTTTTCACAATAACATGGGTTTCAGCGTGAAGAAGATAATGTTGTAACTTTTGCGTTGCAAAAATGAGAGCAAAACATTGTTTCTCCATGGCAGAACAACAAGTTTCATAATTGACTATAATATGAATGATGTAGTAGAATGTCTTTCTTTACCATCATCATCATGTTGAGCTAACAAAGCTGCTAAGGCATGAGGTGATACCGATATATAAAGAAAAAGGGGTCTATCTTGCATAGTCAACATCAAGATAGGAGGATTGGCCAAATAACTCTTGATTAACTCAAAAAGAATTCACACTCATCATCCCGTCCGAAGTGACTATATTTCTTCAGTAAACACATGAAGGGAAGGGTATGATCAACCAACTGAGACATAAATCTATGAATTTCCTAAATCTTCCCTTGCAAACTATGTAGTTCAAATATTTTTTTAGGAGGCATATTAAAAATTGCATCAATCTTATTCGTATTGACTTCAATTCCACAATGAGAAATGATAAATCTCAAAATATTGTAAGTGTCTATGCCAAAGACACACTTAAGAGGATTCAGTCTCATCTTATAGAGTTGAAGCCTTTCAAAGATAAGAAATATTTTCAACATGATCTTGACGAGTTGTAGACTTAACCAAGATATCATCAACACAATCTTCTAAAATATTGTGAATAAAATCATGAAAGATATGATTCATCGCCCATTGGTAAGCTGCTCCCACATTATTTAACCCAAAAAACATGACTACATAACATAAAGTATCCCAAGGGGTAGTGAAGGATGTATTATAATGATCTTTAAAATTAATAAAAATCTGATTATATCCCAAGAAGCCATCCATGAAAAACAATAAGGCATGGTCTATGGTCGAGTCTACAATCATATCAATATTAGGTAACATAAAATCATCCTTAAGAGAAGCCTTATTCAGATCATGAAAGTCAATAAAAATGTGAATATGGCCATCAAGCTTGATGACAACAATGATATTCGATATCCAAGGTGAATAGTCAATAGGATGGATAAAGACAACTTTTAGAAGCTTCTCTATCTTGGTCTTGACTAATAAGGCAACCTTGGGATTCATCTTTCGGATCTTTTGTTTAATAGGCTTAGTATCAGGACATATAATGATATTGTGAACCACCACATAATCATCAATACCAGGCATGTCCTCATATGACCAAGTGAAGAAATTAAGATGAGAATGTAATAAATCAGAATGTTTTTTAGATTATTCTGAAGAAAGGAACTTTCCAATTTTAATCACCTTTCAGAAGACTTAGGATCTATGAGAAAATCAGTAGTATCCCATTCGAGGAGAGTACTACAATCTTCAAGATGGGAAACAGGAACATCATCATCCACATTAGACAAAGGGGCCTTCTCATCACTGCTCATAAAAAAATGTCTAAAGTATGCGTGTTTGTTCAAGTGATACGAGAATCATCATTTATGGTGATAAGAAGGAATATGAGAGTAAACACCTAAGAATTCTTTCAAAATTTTCTCTAAAGATAAAACATATAAAGGAAATTTTTTAGACTCCACTTTATTTTCAATTAGTTTATGATGAATTATATCAAGAAGCTATCATGTTGATACTCCACCATGGTTTCTTCTTAGGATTTGCATGAGAGAAACTAAGCCCCAAGTTACGCTTACGAGGTATACATTCTATAGGGATATGAATGCCTTGGTCATTTTTCCCACAACCCTTACATCCATAACCATACTTAGAGATTATTTTGAAGTTAGGACAGTAACATGTTTGCAAATATCGAGGAGGAACTACATAGATAGCATCATTCTAGTAAGGGGGGTCAAACTCCTCTATGGGATCACAATCACCTTCCTTGACGTGAGTACAAACATTAACCTCCTTAACAAAAGCATGATTATCCTCCTCAATAGGGGCACAATCATTATCCTTAACAAGAGCATGATCATTTTCCTCAATAGGAGGACAATCAAATTTCTTAACAAAAGTGCATGAGACTATTGGAATGTCTAGATGGATAGGACCAACTTTGTACTTGTTGACAAAATTTTTGATAAAGTCTGAGGACCCCCAATTATCACCGAGACAAGCATTCAATTGAGAAGAATTAGAAGGGGTAGACTTAGGATTCTTTTCTTTGGGGTGATCTTCTTTAGGGACATCTGTCTCAAGAGCAGATTTCAAAGAAAGCACTATTGAAGATGATGCCAACACATTAGAAGATAATCAAGGAATATAATTTTTAAGAGTGGAAGCAACTGAGGCCTGACCACAAACTTCCATTTCAAAAATGTGTATAGAATCAGGGTAAAAGTTGATTGTAATTAGTTCATTATTAGCAAAAAAATTGATACAATGATGCAAAGTAGAAGTGACTTCCCCCAAAGTGTGAATCCAAGGTCTTCCCAAGAGAATGTTGTAAGGTAAAGGTCTTGACAGAACATAAATCAAGGTGGGTATAGTAATGGGTCCCAACCTTGAAGGAAAGATTATCATGCCTAGGGCTTGTTGACCAACACTATCAAATCCATGAACGTATAGAGAAGAAGCAATGAGTGAAGATGAATCGACCTTAATCTTAGGTAATAATGATGCAGGAGCATCCATAGAAATTGGAAATCCTGTGTTAATCAAGAAGATTTAATTTTTGTTGTGCATTTTTGAATTTTGGTGATAGTCAATTTTTGTTTGAAATTCATAATAAAATGTGGCAAATTAATTTGAATAATTAAATTTTCCAAATTAATCTCCTTTGCACATTGAAGTTGACTAGTGGGGTGAAAAAGCAAAAAAAATAGTTTTAAAATATTTTATTGCAAAACATTTGAAAATCATTATAAGGTGTTGGGATTGATTTATGGAGCTTTAAAAACACTCAAAATCATTATTCATAAATAATATGGATTGTGAAAGTGGGCGCCCAGGCTTGCTTTTTGTGTTTTTCTTTTTCGGGAGTAAAAAAGAGAAGAATTTAAAACTATTTTTTTCCTATCTTTAGAGGGCTGCTCGGAATGAATTTTAAATGAGTTTTAATTGTTTTTTAAAGGGTTTTAATGTGCAGAAATAGAAAAGGGTCATGCTATATTGGAGATTCCCAAATAAAGCATGAAAAAATAATTTCAGGAAGGTGGAGAAGAATGTGGAAAACCACTTTCCATGGAAGAATTGTTGAAGAGAATTTTGAAGGAAATTTTTGGAGAGACGAATTAGAGGTTATAGATTTTCTCTGGAGAAAAGTTTGGACATTTTTATTGTAGGTTTGGTTTGATAAACAACAACCTGAGGATGCCAAAAAAATTGGTTTGAAGTTGCAAGCGTTGTAGGTGATTTAGGAGAGTTGGGAGATGGTTCTATTTGCAAAAGCTCATATGTTTGAGCATATTTTGTTTGAGAATAATTTCTAGTTGCATATGTGATGCCTGTAGGAGAAAAATTTGTTGCATATTAGTCCTTTGATGACTGTTGTGTATTAGAATATATTGCAATCAAAATGAAAACAATAAACACAAATAATAGAACTTTAAACTGAAAGAAAGCTAATTAATTTAATTTCAAAAGAAATGAAGTTTCTTCAGAGGCGTTCCATCTTTCTCTATCTCCAGAGATTTGTTTGAAGCTGCTGCTCTTAGATTGTGTAAGCTTGGCTTCTCCAAATGGCAATCTGCAAAATGAGTATGCAAAGTGATAAAGCTTCTCTATCCTATATGCTGGTGGAGGTGAGAATGCTAACGGATATGCATAGGGGCTATGGATTATGCATAGGGGCTGTAAATTGAAACTAAACTATGTGGAAGATTGGCCATGATATGCTATGATATTATGCTATGCTATGAAATGAGAATGCTAAAAGGCTTATGCTATTTGCAATTTGGCTATAGTTTATCTGTTGAAAGCTTCTATATGATTTCAAAGACCCAACAGTCCTATTTATAGCTTTTTGCAGGCAAAATCCTGGCTGGCAAGGATCAATGGCTGTGAGGTTGTCTGGTAAGTTTGAATGGTGAGAGATGGAGAGGTTGAGAGGAAAATGGAAGAGGTTGGGAGGTTGGAGAAAAGAATGGATGCCTGTCTTCAACCCACAGGAACAAGCTTGCACAAGAACAGAGGAATTTAATTTTTTTGTTTCGGCAGTTTGTTTCTCGGTTGTTGAAGATAATGCAAATTAAATAAATAAATTTATTTAATTTAATTTATGTGAGTTTGATTTTTGATTTTAGGACTATAGAAGATTTAATTAAATATTTTGGAATATTTAATTGTGATGTGACTTTAGAAGAATTAATTAAATATTTAGAGATATTTAATTGTAAATGGAATTTAGAAGATTTTAATTAAATATTTTGGAATATTTAATTGTGAATGGATATTAGAGGAATTTAATTAAAAGAGAGAAATATTTAATCTTTATTTGAATAAAATATTCAAGCCAAGATTATTGATAATTAATATAAATAAATCATAATGTTTATTTAATTAATTAAGAAACAAAAACGAAAAGATGATTAAATAAACTTATTTATTTAATCAAAATGAAATAATGAACAATATAAATAAATTATTTAAATTTATTTATATGCAGATGGAATTCGGAGATTTTAATTAAATATTAAAAATATTTAATTAATTACCAGACTATGTGATGTGACCATTTTTAGGTGTATACATTTTGCCCCTCTTTGAAGTGATGTGTTTTACGCATTGCTTCAAAGAATTTTGAAATTTTCCCCAGATATTGACTGTCGAATGTTGATAGGTATATGTCCCCTCGAACGATGAATCGATAATATTTTGATTTTTGTGATTTTTTTGAATTTTTAAACCTTTTTTTTTGTTTGAAATATTTGGATTTTTATGATTTTAAAGATGTCGATTTATCATTCGAAAATAATGATATGAAGAAATTGACTCGGAGAGATGTGAAATGAAAATTAATGACTAAAATTGCCCTTGCTGTGTTAAAAATGTGATAAAATGCCCCAATTTTACCATTAAATAGGTTAAAAATGTCATTTTCCATTTTAACCTAGTAAAATTTATAAATTTTAAGCTCTGGTTTGATAATTATGGCACTTCTGATTCACCAACACCGTTTCGAGTGCATCCGATGACATCAGCAGCCAACGCACTATGGACTCCTGGTATGTACCCCGTGAAACTCCTGCTTTTTGAAAATTTTCCGTTCGTTGCACATTTTTTGATGTTTTGATTGTGAAATTATGTGTTTTAGCGCCCTTAATAGTTTTCATAGTGCCCGTAATAATTTCTGTAGCGCATATAATCCTGTAGTGCGTTTGATAACTTTTGTAGCGCCCTTAATGTTTTTTGTAGCACATATAATCCTGTAGCGCCTTTGAAGAATTCTATAGCGCCTTTGTTTAGTTCTGTAGCGCCCATGTTTTTATAGCGCGTATAAGGATTTCTGTAGCGCCCTTGACCATTTTCATAGTGCCCATGATTGAATTGTGTTGTGATAAATAAATTTGTTCCCAAAGTTGTTGGAAAACAAATAATAGCTGATAAATTTGCTTTTAAAGTTGTTAAAAACAAACTTGATTTTGATTATCTGCTTTCCATGATGATGAAAAACAAATAGTTTGATTGATTTGTTTGTCTCTAAGGTTGTTAAAAACAAACGTGTTGTTGATTATCTGCTTTTCAGGAAAATGAAAAACAAATAGTTTGATTGATTTGTTTGCTTCTAAGGTTGTTAAAAACAAACGTGATTTTGATTATCTGCTTTCTAGGAAAATGAAAAACAAATAGTTTGATATTTCAAATTTGATTGATTAATCGTGATGATTTGATATTGATTTTGATTTGTCATGATGATGTTGCAATAGGAGAGATTGGGAATTTTGCAGTTACGGGAGACATTCCCGAGTACTTGGACATTGATTCCACATCTGTTACAGTCAGATCAGGATGTGATTGAGGCCTATGGATTGAGTTCATTTCTTGACATGCCTGAGGTGCGCCTCAACAGGGCTTTATTGACAGCACTTGCAGAGCAGTGGCATAGTGATACCAACACATTTCATTTACCGACCGGAGAGATTTCAGTGACACCTGAGGACGTATATCGCATCTTGAGGATCCCAGTGATGGGAGAGATAGTGGTGTTTGATAGCCGAGAGGCTGGAGGCATTGATGCTTTGAGGAGGATTTTCAGAGATGATCATATTGTTGGATACTTCATCCCATGGGGCGAGATGACAGATACATATCCACCTTTACCGTCCGTACTTGCAGGCTTCATTGGAGGTGTATTGTGCCCCGACCATAGGTTGAAGGGGTTCGCGGTTGGGTGGGGCTGTGTGTTGGAGAGTATGGTGATGTAGGGGACATGGTATGCATGGGGGACATGCATGCTTGCTCACTTATATGATGAGTTACATCATATTGTATATGGTAGAGGTCGGAGTTTTGCTGTTGGTTGCTCGTTACTATAGATATGGGCATGGGAGCACTTTTCTGTCATGCGACTATTGACTCGAGGACAACGACCAGCTAGTCGATCATACAGATGGAGATATAGTGATATTATTGCTCAGCTGAGACTGGGCAAACTGGAGCATTGGCAGCGTCTCTTAGATGATCTTGATACAGTATGCTGGCGGCCATATTTAGATTGTGAGGCATGGCCAGAGGATGCGAGGGAGATGCCCTATGTTTGTACATCTAGATATCTGATTGGTCGTACTTCGTGGATTATTGAGAGATTTCTTGTGGGACGAGTATGTCGACAGTTTGGTTGAATTCAGGGTATGCCTATGGGTTCCTCTATTTATGCACGGCGAAACCCAGAGCTTGCAGTATGGGGGCCACGAATTTCCTATGAGGCAGTAGTGGCAGAGTTCACCAGTTTAGGAGTGGTGATGTGGGATTACTGAGTTGATGTCCTTGATGCAGGGATGACACCAGAGTATAGCTAGTATGTGTTAGAGCATCCTGCACCACGCATGTTTGATCCTGATGAGCTTATTGCTCCTGTTACTGTACAGAGACCACAGAGAGGTGGTCAGAGACGACAGAGAGATTCAGCTTTAGAGGGTGACAATTCAGAGGGAGGGGGTGATGATGAAGTGGAGATAGTGATGATGATACAGAGGGAGATGATGATGATGAGGAGGGTGGAGGTAGGGGTGGTGGTGGTAAGGGTGGTGATAGAGGTGGCAGGAGAGGTAGTAGGAGAGGTGGTAGAGGTGGACCACAGATGAGACATACAGATCCATCACCTTCAGTAGATCCAGTGGTGTCAGGTCAGATATCCTCTCTATAGAGTATAGTGCAGAGCTTACAGAGTCAACTAGCACAGGCACAAACCTTGATTACACAGTTACAGGGATAGTTGACTTCAGTTACTGCTGAGAGGGATACAACCAGACAACGAGGTGAGCAGGTCATTGCTTTGGCGGATAGTCTACAGAGAGTAGCGGCTAGCACCCTACTTGGTGATATGATGAGAGAGGTGACTAGAGCCACTCGGGAGGCCGAGTTTTATAGGACTAGATATCATGATGTTGTTCCACCTGAGCGAAGGAAGAGTTATACATGGTCACGGTCTACCCATAGTCACTCTCGGACTACCAGTAGGGGTGTGACACAGCCATTACCTCCAAGAGGGCCATTAGGGACAGGCGGAGCAGGTCCATCAGGTGCAGGTGGTACAGGTCCCAGACCAGCTCCATCAGAGGATAGCACTGCCTAGTGCATTATACATGATGTTTTTGTGATACTCTTTTGAGACATTTGTATACACCCTGAGATGATCTCATTTTTGATGATGTTATATCATGTGTAATTGACATCCTTGTACATTTTGACATTCATTTTTGAGATATATGAAATGTAGCGATGATTTATGATAAGATAAATGCGTCTATTTTCTATATGCATGATGTGTTATGATATGATGGTTTCTCAATTTTATGCTTATGATGTATATGTATGCATGATTTATAAGATGAATGAAATCTATTGATGAATGATTATATGAAAATGATATGATGGATGATAAAATTTATGAATGCTTATAAATTTATGATGTACGTTTTTGATTTTATGATTTTCTGATGCAAATATGTATGAAAGATGTATGAAATGATGTTTTTTGTGAATGTCAAAATATACTCAGTCATGTATTCGAAAAGATATGAACCATTTGATACTTTGCCAGCTTTTGGGAAAATCTATAAATGCAGATCCTAACATGAATGCAATCTATACTAACCATGCAGGAATATCATACAATATTGCCATTTGGAGAGCTTATTTGTGTTTTTTGTATCATCATAGAACATTGAAATGTTGAAAGTTAATACAAGCATCAAAGGGTATGTTAGCACCAGTGATGACCTAAGTATTGCTTTCATGAATTTTGATATAGAAAGTTAATACAAGCATCTAGGTATAATTGAACCGAGATGACCTGAGTATTGCTTGCATAAACAGACAAGAGTTAACCAATTTCCCATGCAAATTCTGAAATGTCATCAATGATACTTAGTAGAACATGTCTCGCGACCAATTTGCATAGTACTAATGATTTCCTCGCAAACAATAGACAAAGAAAAATCATACTCCTTCCTTGCTTTTCTAGTTCAGTACATCATTGAATTTCTCCATAGATGTGATAGAAAAATCAAACAACCATTAAAATCTTGCCTAAATATTTCAAACATTATTCAGATTAAGATCATCCAACTTGGTTATCATCATTGATGTTCTCATTTCGATAGTTGTTTGTATCATTTTTTTTTGATGTCAATTGGCATTGAATAAGCATGTTGTGATTGACTTGATACGGTAATGTTTGTTGTGTTTTGGCAAACCATCTTGTGTCTGTTCGTGATATTCGAAAAAGCTTGTTGTCCTTCTCTTGTTCAATCTATGTTTCCGCTTTTTGCCCCCAGTGTAAACACAACCTAAGGAGTATGGATATGTACAAATTTCATCAAGCCATGATGAAACACAAGGATTCCCGCCATATGATGTGGATATGAAAGATATGTACAAATTATAGATATGAATGGATGATACCTAAAGTGAATGCAAGACATAAGCTAATAAATGGAAGAGCCTATTTTGATCACAAGTAGCGCCTGTTTGCCAGGTTTTCACCACTTGTTTTTTTATTGCACTTTTTTAGGATTTTTCTAATGTTTATGATTTTTTTAGAACTTTTTCTAATTTTTTTTTTGGATTTTTTCGGACTTTTTATGATTTTTTTGGATTTTCAAGACTTTTTCAGATTCGACATAGAATTTCTTCAAATGAATGCTATTGATCGGCTCTTCAAACAGGTCCCCTTCTGACGTGGATAACTGATATGCACCAGAACCATATGCTGCAATGATGACAAATGGACCAAGCCAGTTGGGTTCAAATTTACCTTTCTTTTCTTTGTCTTGCTGATTACGTGGATTTTCTCTCAAGACTAAGTCACCTACTTGAAATGTCTGTGGTTTAACTCTATGATTATAACTACAAGACATAACTTGTTGATAACCCTTCAAATGGTCAGCTGCATGTTGACGTATTTCATCTAACAGTTCTAGCTCTTGCAGGTGAGATACTCTGTAGTCTTCATCATTTATCAATCCCTTGAGTGAGACCCTCAGCGAAGGTATTTCAACCTCTAGTGGTAAAATTGCTTCCGCTCCATAGACCAAGGCATATGGTGTAGCTCCTGTTGGTGTGCGAATGCTGGTTCTGTATGCCCACAAAGTTGGATTTAATTGGACATGCCAATCACGACTGGCATCATTTACTATCTTCTTCAAGATCTTCAAGATTGTTTTGTTGGAAGCTTCTGCTTGACCATTACCTTGTGAATAATAAGGCATAGAGAACCGGTGTTGGATATGAAATCTTTCACAAAGTTCATCCACATCCTGATTCTTGAAAGGCCTCCCATTATCAGTAATGATAGAATTTGGAATTCCATATCAACAAATGATGTAATTCAAGATGAATGAAGAGATTTGTTTACTGGTCACAGTCGTCAAAGTAGCAGCTTCAATCCATTTTGTAAAATACTCCGTAGCTGTGATAATAAATTTATGCCCATTTGATGATGAAGGATGAATTTTTCCAACAAGATCTAGTCCCCACTGAGAAAAAGGCCATATCGGAGTGAAAGGTTGCAATTCCTGTGTAGGTGCATGAATAAGATTCCTGTGGATCTAGCATTTAGAACACTTCTTGACAAAAGTAAAAGAATCTTTCTCCATGGTAGGCCAGTAATATCCCATCCTGACAAGTTTCCTTGCTAAGGTTAAACCACTTGAATGAGTCCCACAAATACCACCATGAACCTCTTGTAAGGATTTTTCAGATTCGTCACGTTCAAGACATCTAAGGAGTGTACCATCAAGACCATGTCGGTAAAGGATATCAGCGATCAAGGTATAACGAGATGATTGGCGTATGAAATTCCTTTTTTGATTTCAGGATAAATCCGGAGGTAAAATGTTGTCTTTCAGGTAGGTATAAGTCTTGCCATATAAAGGTGAGTCAGAACCGGTTAAATGATATATGACTTGGGTCTCTGGATTATCATAGGCGAGAGAAAACAATTGTTCCACCAAGAATGTGTATTATTTTTGATCTTCTGACAATTGTAAGAAAGAAGCAATTGTAGCCATTGCATCTGCAGGTTTATTATCAATCCTTGAGATTTGTGAAAATTTGATTGACACAAAATACTTTTTGAAATCATCCACCATGTTCTTGTAAGGTAGCAACTTATCATCTTTAGTCTGATAATCATCATTAATTTGATTAATGACAAGTTGTGAATCACCGTAGACTTGTAGCTCTGTAATCTACCATTCCAAAGCTATCTTTATCCCTATGAGCAATGCCTCATATTCAGCTATATTATTTGTGCAAGGAAACATCAATCGATAGGATTTGGGTATGTTATCTCCTTCAGGTGTGACAAAAAGAATTCCCGCCCCTGAGCCTTGTTGCATATAAAATCCATCGAAATACAATGTCCATGAGTTCTTAATCATTGCTGTGAGGACGTCTGCATCAGGAAACTCAATGTGCATTGGATTTTCTTCTTGTAAAGGTGCTTCAGCCAACTGATCTGCAATGACCTGTCCTTTAATAGCTTTTCGATCTACATAGTGAATATCAAACTCACTTAAGATCATTACCCATTTTGCAAGTCTCCCTGTTAAAGTTGCTCTGCTTAATAGGTATTTTAGTGGATCAATCTTGGTTATCAGCTTAACTGTATGAGCCAACATATAGTGTGTAACTTTTGAGAAGCAAACACCACTGCGAGGCAAGCTTTTTCAATAAAAGTGTAATTTAACTCATGACTTGTTAGAGTTCTACTGGTATAGTATATGGCCCTTTCTTTACCTGTAGAATCCTCTTGTGCAAGTAATGCTCCCAAGGACACTTCTGTGGCTGAAATATAGAGTATGAGTGGCTTTCCTGGAATGGATGGAATTAAAACTGGTGGGTACATAAGGTATTGCTTGATCTGATTGAATGCTATTGCACATTTGTCTTCCCATTTGAATGGGACATTCTTATGCAATAAATGTGTAAATGGTAAGCTTTTGTTTACCAGTTGAGCTATAAACCGCCTGATGGACTGTAATCGTCCTTGCAATGATCGAAGCTGACTGATATTTCGTGGTGGCGGCATGTCCATTATAGCTTGTACTTTTTCTGGATCAACCTCTATGCCCTTTTCTAAAACAATGTATCCTAGGAGTTTTCCAGATGTAAGGCCGAAGACACATTTCTTTGGATTAAGTCGAACATTGAAATTCTCCATTCTGGTAAAGATTTTTGACAGGATTTCTAGATGTTCTTCTCGTGTGTGAGATTTGGCAAGTAAATCATCAACGTAATCTTCCATGAATGTATGCATCATGTCATGAAAAATGGTTGTCATTGCTCTTTGATAAGTAGCTCCGGCATTCTTTAACCCAAATGGCATTACATTCCAGCAATAAGCACCCCAAGGGCATGTGAACGCTATTTTATCTTGATCCTTTGGTGCAATTTTTATCTGGTTGTACCCTGAAAATCCATCCATTAATGAATACATTGCATGGCCAGTAGTTAAATCAACAATCATATCTATGTTGGGCAAAGGAAAGTCATCTTTGGGACAAGCTTTGTTTAAATCTCTGAAATATGTACAAACTCTAATCCTTCCATTTGGCTTTGAAATAGGTACAATATTGGAAATCCATTCAGCATAATCAATAGTTTGAATGAATCCAACATCTAAAAGCTTCTTTAATTCTTCTTTGACCAATAACGCAACATGTGGATGCATTTTTCTGAGCTTTTGCTTTACAGGTTTTGCCCCTACATTTATAGATAAATGATGCATTATCAGATTAGGATCTAACCCTGCCATATCAGCATACGACCAAGCAAAATTGATTTGATTCTCCTTCAAGAACTCCATGAATTTTAGGACTTCTTCAACTATTAATGATGCTGCAATTTGCAAGATTTTTGGTTGCTCTGCTGTACTTATATTGATTGATTCTATTGGTTCTATCAAAATAGAAGATATTTCATGATAATGCTTGGAAAGAGTGTCAAGTTTCTCATTCTTCAGTGCCTCAAAGAGGTTTTCACTATCGGATTCACTCTTTGTTTTTCTCTTGTTATGATCTATCACTACCATTTTTCGGTTTTCACCAATAGATCCATCTTTTATTTCATTTATTTTGTAGCTAAGAGACTTGACACCCTCCTTATCAAAATCATGAGTATGAAATTCTTGGATGAAACAATTGTTTTCCTCATTAGAGGAACAAAGGAAATTTATAATGTCCTCATCATCATGAAATGTAGGGATGTGGATAGGTGCATCATTGTCCCAATCAATAATTTCCGGATAAACTAAAGGCATGGGATCATTAGGTTGGGTAAGGTCTTGAATTGTCAAAGTCATGATGTGGCTATCATCTTCATGGTAGAGAAGGTTTATGATGGTATTCTCCTGTTGATTGTCAATCTCATTAGAATTTGATTCGTCCTCACTTGAGTCATGACCGCTTTGTAAAACATAATCAAGTGGAGGCCTTGAACCTTCTCCTTGTATAAGAATAGGTGCATATTTGTGTATGGTATCAACTTTTTTGTCTCTCCAAAATTCATCATTATAAATGGTATCCCATTCATATTCATTAGAATCAGTATCTGAACTATTCTGCAACTGAAAAACTGATTCATGAGGTTTATCTGACATTTATCCTCCTTCATGAGTTGATTGTGCTTGCTGTGAAGTAGATTCTTCTTTATCTTTACCATATCCAAGTCCTATTTTATCACTTGGATGTATTGAAATAGGTTGAATTTGTTCCACAATTCCTTCTCTTCTCTTTCCTATAGGACCATTTCCTTCATAGCCCATTTTCTGCATGATAGCGTACCCCTTACCATATTGTTCTGTAGGTAACTTAATGTGCAAGAGAGATTCATCTTCATCTTTGTATAGCCAACTTAAGATGTCCCTATCTTCAACTTCTTCTTCAGTGGTGTTGGCTTTAATGAATTTTCCATCAAACTTTGTGATTGGCACAGAAGCTTGGGATGTAGAGGCTGTTGCAATCTTTTGATTTGATAAGGTTGGCTGACCATGTGACCTCAGAGAAAGAGGTAAAGTAGAAAGAGATAGTGAATATTCACCTACCCCTTTGTCTTTAAAATTTAGCTTAGTGTCAAGATTCTTTTTCATTTCTTGCAATTGGACTTGTAGATTGGAAGAAGAAACAGCAAGAGCCTCCCTATTATGTGGCACAAAGGCATCTTGAGTTGCTCAGAGATTTGAACAAGTTTGTGTGCTATTATAATCAGCTTGTATGGTTATTTCTTGTCCATCATATGGAAACTTGAGGCATTGATGATACGTTGATGGTATTGCTTGCATATAATGAATCCATGGATGACCCAAAAGTATGTTATAGGAAAGATCCCGATCTAGAACCTGACAAAAAGTATTTTTCACAACAGGTCCCACTCTAATAGGTAGCATTATTAGTCCTTTAGAAGCTCTTTCTTCATCATCATATGCCTTGATAATTATTTTCCTTCGTGGATCAATAGAATTTTTTGATATTCCCAAGGCATTTATTAGCTTTAAAGTACAAATGTTTAAACCATCTCCTCCATCTATTAAGACACGTCTAATTCGGTGTTTATGGATCATGACTTCAAGATAGAGCGATGAATTATGTGGATGTGTCATGGAGGCATCATCTTTTTCGGAAAATGAAAGACAAGTGGGGGAAGATAAATTTCCCACCATGGCTTGAAACTTGTTTACATCCAAATCAGTGTCGACAGTTGTGTTTACAAGAGCTTCTTCTAAAATATTCTTGTGTATGGGGGATATTTTGAGAAGTTCAAGGATGGAGATTTGAGCTGATGTTTTTCTCAATTGATCAACCAGATTATATTGACTTGGAGGGGAAATAGTTGTTTTAGATGAACTTCCTTTTAAAACAACCTTTGCTTGTCCTCTCGTAGTCACATTAACCTGTTGATATTCTTGTTTTCCCTTGATTTTGATAACATTAACCCGTTGATCATCAACATAGATGTGATGGATTATATTGTCTTCAACATTATTTATGCTTTTGGCTTTTGCATCTGATGTTTCCCCCTTTTGATAATTCGGTAAAGGATCTTTGAATGCTTGATGATCGTCATTGGTATGGTGTCCTTCAATTGTAATAGTGCCATTGTCAATTAAATCTTGTACTAGATTTTGCAAAGCTTGAAAATTATTCATTTTGTGACCCTTACATTGATGATAATTGCAATAATACGAGTCATTCCATGATGGTGGTTTGACTCGAGGCTCATAATCTCTTTGTGGTGGTAAGGTGATAACCTTATTATCAAGAAGCTCCTTAAGAGCAGACTCAAGAGATTGACCCAAAGTGGTAAAATTTCGTCGATTTGAAAAAAATGAAGGTCTCGACAGATTTGATGTTTGGGTATTGCCAAGATTGTTATTGAAATTAGCACGATTATCCTTGGTGTTTTGATTGGTCATGCTTTCTTGCTTTGAGTTTTGTCCTTGTTGATTGCTGCTTCCTTGTTGGTTGGTATTTGCTTGTTGATTGTTTCGTGGAGCACTTGATAGATTAAAGATAGATGGTCTTGTTCATAGATTATTTGCATCTACTATACCATCATTGACAACATTTTTATTTCTATTCCAAAAACTTGTTTTATTGTTGTTGTTTTGGTTGGATGTACTTGGATTATCAAGTTTTATCACTCCTTGTTTAACCAAGGCCCCTTCAATGGTGATTGCATTTTCAATCAATTTTTCAAAGTTATGAGGAGAATGAAGATTAAGCCTATAGCTTAATTCTTGATCTAGGCTATTGATGAAGATATCCATCTTTTCCTTTTCAGGAATAGGACAGGAATATCATGCGAATAACCTTCTCCATCTTTGCAAGAATGTAGTGAAGGGATCTCCTACTTTTTGTTTCACTTTACAAAGATCAAGCATTGTTATCTGGTGTTGGATGTTGTAGGAGTATTGTGATATAAACTAATTTATTAACTCCTCAAAATTTTTGATGGGTGGAGTGATCTTTGAAAGCCACTCCATGGATTGTACACCTAGACTTCATGGAAATAATCACATTAAGTAGGTATCGTCATTGGTCGAATTCAAGACTCATATTTCAGAAATCTCTCACATGGTCAATGGGATCAATTTTTCCATTGTACCTATCATATTTAGGGATTTCACAATGTTTTGGAAATGGGCTCATTTGAAGACTCCTATCAAATGGATAAGGAGATATTTCTTCCAAAGCATACTTCTTTGTTGTACCCCCTTGCATCTCTTTTATTTGCCCTTGTAATTCTTTTATCTGTTGAGTAAGGGCACTAAAGTCATTAGGAGGAGTTTCAGGATTCTGTTTAATCCCTTCTATGTCGAAATTGCAAGGTAACTTAGCTCCTTGATTAGCTAATGAAAGAAAATATCTTTCTTTGTTTCATTCTAAAATCCTTTCCATAAGAGTATGGAATTGGGGATCTTGTTCTGCTTCTTGAAGCTTTTCTTCTGTTAATTCATCCACATTAAATGTTTCCTCTTCTTTCTCATTACGGTCACCCATTTTTCTTGTAGTGGTTTCTCCCTCGTCTTTTTCCATGTGTTTTTGAGATCTCGTGAAGACAAGCATAGGTTTTGTTCCAAATTGTACTCACTTTTGATGAAATAGTGCAATTGTGTGATATATATGAAAGTCAGGATAGAATGAAGATTCTATGACTTACAAAGGTTTCTAATCTTTAGCTTGTGTTGTTCCCTAATTGAAAGGATGAAAATCCTGTTGATGGGAATTTAAGCAAAAGATCAAGAAAATGATGATTTTTCACTTTATGAAGTTTTGATCATAGCTTTGTAAAAAGATGGATTTTGTGATGGATGCCTAATATGGTCTTAGTTCTCTATTGCAAAATTTGATTTGGACGAGTAGAATATTCAATTGCAGGTTGGGGAATATAACAGAAACGAATACGTTGACTATGGTTATGCCTTTGAGAAAGGACTCTTCTTTGAAAGAAAGCTTGTGAATACAAAGGTTCTATATCATAATCATCAGTGAAACCTCTAACACAATCATGATACCTATGAAGAAAGGTTCTATATTTGAGTAAAAATTTTCGGCTTTGATACAAGAATCGTCTTTTCTTCAATAATTTCTTGTAGCTAAGGGGTTTCTTTGACTTTTTAATCCTTTTGAAAACGGATTTCTTTACAAAAGTTGTGGATTTCCAATCTCGTAACATGAGAGTAATCAATGTGATAGCAACAAGTGTTGGATGATCTTAATTGAATTAATGTATTGAAAACACATCAAGCAATTTGTAGAGTAGTTGTTTTAAGTACTATGCTAAACATTGAGTGTATGATCAAAATGTTTTTCAAAAATTGTTTTAACAGGTTTTACACATGATAAGCATTTCAAACAGACTCACTCTTAATTCACAAGTAGGTCATCATAGTAATCAACAACCCACATCTTAAACTGCGTCGACTCACACAACCATGTCACCCTAAAGGGCACCCGTGTTTTTGTCTTTTCTAGTGCGTACTTTCAGAGGACGAAAGTGGATCGGATCCCCGAGCAAGCAATCCTTATGATTATATGGTGAGTATCTTGGGGTAGATTCTTCCCTCCCTTGTGTGATTATTATGACGTTGGCTGACTTCGGTAAGATACTACACTAAGTTAAGTAGTAAGGGTTTCTGTTAGGTCGTGAAAATGAACTCTCCCTCGAGACCTCCTACTTTAGACAAAGGCTTTGGGGATGGTTATCAATGCACACTACCGTCAAAAGAGGGTTTCCCCAATTTGGCTTTAAATTTTAGAGTGAGGTGGAATAGCCTGGCTTTGGCTTGAACCCACTTGAGTCGTTCCTCTTGGGTGAGTACTTTTTCCCACAAGAGCAGGTTCTCTAAAAGGATTTAATAAAACTAGAAATTGCATAAAAAAAAATTGATGAGTTTGGCATTTTGATCACCCAGTTAAGGGGAGAGCATAGGCCTATCACCATTTAAAACAAAGCAAACAAGGATTCATTTTTAAGCCCAAAATAGAAATTTACTATGCTAGGTGAAGATGTTGCTTCACAAAAACACAAAATTCTTTTTAGCCCAAAATCAAATGTAAAGTGACTATCCTAGGATTGCTTAATTCCATTTATGTGTCTACCCTAGGATTGCTTTGTTTTAATTATATGACTACCCTAGGATTGCTTAATTTTATTTAAAGTCATTGGCCATCCGCGGTTGCGTCGGATTTAGTCAAGATGTATTTATATTACAATTTACAGTTCGCAGGTTTTTGAAACATGCGCTATAACAAACCTCATGGGCGCTGCAGGAATTCTCACGGGCGCTGCAGGAATGCTTACGGGTGCTGCAGGAATTCTTACGGGTGCTGCAGGAACTCTTACGGGCGCTGCAGGAACTCGGGCGCTGCAGTAACTCTTATGGGCGCTGCAGGAACTCTTAATGGCGCTATAGGAACTCTTATAGGTGCTGCAAGAACTCTTACGGGTGCTGCAGGAATGCTCAAGGGTGCTGAACTGGGTATGAATATGGCTGAAGCATATTTCTTGCACTAATTTGCTATTTTTGACTGTAACCTGTCAGAAAAACCTGCAAAAAGATGTGAGAATAGGGGCAAGAGCCCCACGGTGGGTGCCAAAAATGTGTATTAGAATATATTGCAATCAAAATGAAAACAATAAACACAAATAATAGAACTTTAAACTGAAAGAAAGCTAATTAATTTAATTTCAAAAGAAATGAAGTTTCTTCAGAGGCGTTCCATCTTTCTCTATCTCCAGAGATTTGTTCGAAGCTGCTGCTCTCAGATTGTGTAAGCTTGGCTTCTCCAAATGGCAATCTGCAGAATGAGTATGCAAAGTGATAAAGCTTCTCTATCCTATATGCTGGTGGAGGTGAGAATGCTAACGGATATGCATAGGGGCTGTAAATTGAAACTAAACTATGTTGAAGATTGGCCATGATATGCTATGATATTATGCTATGCTATGAAATGAGAATGCTAAAAGGCTTATGCTATTTGCAATTTGGCTATAGTTTATCTGTTGAAAGCTTCTATATGATTTCAAAGACCCGGCAGTCCTATTTATAGCTTTTTGCAGGCAAAATCCTGGCTGGCAAGGATCAATGGCTGTGAGGTTTTCTGGTAAGTTTGAATGGTGAGAGATGGAGAGGTTGAGAGGAAAATGGAAGAGGTTGGGAGGTTGGAGAAAAGAATGGATGCCTGTCTTCAACCCATGGGAACAAGCTTGCACAAGAACAGAGGAATTTAATTTTTCTGTTTCGGCAGTTTGTTTCTCGGTTGTTGAAGATAATGCAAATTAAATAAATAAATTTATTTAATTTAATTTATGTGAGTTTTATTTTTGATTTTAGGACTATAGAAGATTTAATTAAATATTTTGGAATATTTAATTGTGATATGACTTTAGAAGAATTAATTAAATATTTAGAGATATTTAATTGTAAATGGAATTTAGAAGATTTTAATTAAATATTTTGGAATATTTAATTGTGAATGGATATTAGAGGAATTTAATTAAAAGAGAGAAATATTTAATCTTTATTTGAATAAAATATTCAAGCCAAGATTATTGATAATTAATATAAATAAATCGTAATGTTTATTTAATTAATTAAGAAACAAATACGAAAAGATGATTAAATAAACTTATTTATTTAATCGAAATGAAATAATGAACAATATAAATAAATTATTTAAATTTATTTATATGCAGATGTAATTCAAAGATTTTAATTAAATATTAAAAATATTTAATTAATTACCAGACTATGTGATGTGACCATTTTTAGGTGTATACAACTGTAATTTAATTGTAACCAAATTTATTTAAATGAGAAAATCAGTGGTTTCTTGTGCAGTCAATTTTTTGAGTTTAATTTACAATTTTTTTCTTCTATATTTGCAATTGTTGTGATGAATTTTGAGAGGGTTTTAGAGTAGTGAATCCTTACTACATTAGTGGTATTAGAGCTGGTTGTTCCTGAGTGTGCAGGAAGAAGCCCCGATGTGAGGCAATTTGCACCAAGACTTGCAAGTAGAGAGTGAAGCAGTTGCAAAGAGAGTGTTGAAAGGTGTTTGACAAAATGTTTTGGAAGCCAAGAGAATGTTTTGTGATGAAGAAATAATTTATAGAGCCAAAAATAGAGAATCAAGAGCCCATCCAAAGGAGTAATTTATTCTAAAAAAGATGTAAAGTGAGTGGGAAATGTTGCAAAGTCATTGTGGATAGCGGTAGCACCAATAATATTGTATTCAAAGAGATGGTAGACAAGCTAAAATTGAAAAGAATCAAGCATCCTAACCCATACTACATTTATTGGTTGCAAGGAGATTGCCAAATATGGGTAAGTGAGAAATGTACGGTTGATTTTCAAATTCATAGATATAAGGATGTGATTGTATGTGATATAATACCTATGGATATATGCCATGTTTTGTTGGGTAGACCATGGTTGTATGATCGAAGAGCTCTACATGATTGTAGGAAGAATACATATAGCATCATAAATGATGGGGAAGAATATGTTTTGAATCCTTTGCAAGATAGGAAAGAGGAAGTGGAAAAAGAAGTTGTAGAAAATAATAAGGATAGAAAGGAAAATAAAATAGGAAGGGTTGAATCTTATTGTTCTTTTGGTATTGATATGTTTGCAAGTGAAATTTTGTGTGCAGGGAAGAAGGATGAAAAAGGAAAATGTGGAAATCCTTGTTCAAAAGGATAAAGAGGGAAAAGAAGAGGAAATTTCAGCAATGATTAAGGATGATGAGTGTCCTTTGGAGGACTTGAAAGTAATGAAAAATGAAAGTGCAACTAAGAGTGAAGGTGAAGAAGATATGGTAATAGGTAGTGGTGAAGAAAAGGTTGAAAAGAAAGAGGTAATGCATAATATGTTTCATTTTTATAATGAAGATGAGAGTGGATCTTGTGTAGATGAAAAGGCTTCAACAATGGAAAAGGAATGACAAGTGTTGACGGAAGGTGGAGTGAAGATTGCAGCAAAATGTAATGAGGTGAAATCAGATTTTGATGAATGTTTTGATGATATTGAAAATTTAAAAGTAGAGCCAAAGGATGCAACAATGAATCCTTTGGAGGTAGATGAGAGTAGTAAACAAATTGAGGTGAAAATGAAGTTTTCTTAAGATTGCTTCATTGAAAGTATTGAAGATGAAGATTCCTTGATAACAGAGCTTGACCATTTGTTACAAAATGCGGAGAATGAATCTATGGATTGTGGTACTAACATTGAATTGGGTGTTGAAGATCAAATTGCAACATCAATATGTCTTTCTGAAGGAATAATAGGAGTGACAAACCACATTGCAAACTAGGTAAAGGAGGAGGAAAAAGGTAAAAAAACAATAGAGGTAATGTAGTACATTTTTTTTGTTGAAGGTGGAGGTATATGTTTGATTGTTAATTCTGATGGAATATATTGGTGGGAGGTTAGATTAAAAGTTTTGGAATACATGAATGGTAGAGGAATAAAGATGAAAAGAGATAATATTGCAAGGTTGCAAAATTTGGTGAATGGGAAGATCCTAGTGGACAAGAAAATGAGGTGGGTCTAGGACAAACAAAAGTTCTATAAATATTTCTAAGTGCAACTCATGAAATATTTCTTTTCTATCGTGGGTGTCTGATGTAGGAGCATCCATGGAAATTGACAATTTTGTGTTAATCAAGAAGATTTAATTTTTGTTGTGATTTTTTGAATTTTGGTGAGAGTCAATTTTTGGTTTGAAATTCATAATAAAATGTGGCAAATGAATTTGAATAATTAAAATTTCCAAATTAATCTCCTTTGCACATTGAAGTTGACTAGTGGGGTGAAAAAGCAGAAAAAACAGTTTAAAAATATTTTATTGCAAAAAATTTGAAAATAATTATGAGGTGTTGGGATTGATTTATGGAGCTTTAAAAACACTCAAAATAATTATTCCTAAACAATATGGATTGTGAAAGTGGGCGCCCAGGCCTGCTTTTTGTGTTTTGCTTTTTTGGGAGTCAAAAAGAGAAGAATTTAAAACTATTTTTTTTCCTATCTTTAGAGGGCTGCTAGGAATGGATTTTAAATGAGGTTTAATTTTTTTTTAAAGGGATTTAATGTGAACCAACATAAAAGGGTCGTGCTATATTGGAGATTCCCAAATAAAGCATGAAAAATTAATTTTAGGAAGGTGGAGAAGAATTTGGAAAACCACTTTCCATGGAAGAATTGTTGAAGAGAATTTTGAAGGCAATTTTTGAAGAGACAGGTTAGAGGTTATAGCTTTTCTCTAGAGGAAAGTTTGGAAATATTTATCGCAGGTTTTCTCTAATAAACAATAGCTTGTGAGGATTCTAGAATAACTGATTTGAAGTTGTAAGTGTTGCAGGTGGTTTAGGAGAGCTGGGAGATGGTTATGTTTGCAAAAGCTCATATGTTTGAGCATAGTTTGTTTGAAGATAATTTCTAGTTGAATATGTGATGCCTGTAGGAGAAAATTTTTCTGCATATCATTCCTTTGATGATAGTAATTTAATTGTAATTAGATTTATTTAAATGAGAAAATCAACAGTTTCCTGTGCAGTCAATTTTCTGAGTTTAATTTACAATTTTTTTCTTCTATATTTGCTATTGTTGTGATGAATTTTGAGAGGGTTTGAGAGTAATGAATCCTTAATACATTAAATAAGTTAATTATACATACATTTAGAGCCAAACTGGTGTCAAAAAGAGAATGCCTACTACCAATGTTATTAATATTGACTATAATCATTAGAGGATCATCTTGCTTCTGTACATCAAAAGGAAAGAGTTCTTGCGAATAAAACATAATATTCGAGAATCCAAAGAAATATGAGCCATCAACACATTAACATCCATCATAATAGTGTAAGAAGGCAAGATGATATTTTATAAAGCTTCTTGAAGCATACATTGATAAAACAAAGCAGATTGAAGCAAATCCCATAGTGAGATCTTGGCAGAAGTAACATGAAGTTGCTTGACAAGATCATAATCAATAAGTTCTTTAGTAGTAGGTTTAGGTATTAGAGGAAGAATTGGTTGAGAAGGTGGTAGATAAGTTGGTTGATTTAGATTTTTTGGATTACTTCTAGTGTTGTATGTATGAGCTACCTCATTGAAAGAGGAAGCTGTAGATTTCAAGAATCTCGTGTAAAGGTTTGATGAGTCATTAGAGACTAGAACCCCACAAATAGAATGAATTATTTTAGGAGATGGACTAATCAGAGTTAGGTAAATGATGGGTCTCTTTGGCACCTGAGGAGCTACAAAAACCACAACTACATTCATTGACTCTTCAACTTACAAAGAGGAAGTAAACGGTTATGATGAAGAAGTTTATTCAAGATGTCTCCAGATAGAAGGAGATGCCTCTAAGAAATCATCTAGGGCATCATCCAACATATCAAAATATTCCTTCGAGAGAATTATCAAAAAATTAAAACATTGAAGAAAAAGATCTAACATGATTTGTTTCACGTCGGGTTCACCAAAATGTAATGGAGATGATTCGCTACTCCTGAGTCTCTAGGATAGGAAAGAGTTTGTAGGGAGCGAATGGCCCTCTATTATCTTAATGTATAAATCTAAAGTGATAGGATTCAAGATGAAAGAGATTGCAAAAATGTAATCAAATGGAATACTAAGAAGGGAAATCCATAAATTAATAGAAATTGGTAAAAGATTACACAAAACTACTAACAAAAACAAAAAGAGGAAGACTCACAAAAACAAAAAGAGGATAGAGTCACAACCAATAGATGTTATATGCCAGTGTGTCACATGGATGTCTCCACCTTGCATTGTCATCCCTATTAGATTAGGAGCCAAAAACTAGAAACCAGAAAGCACCCAACTCTTCAAATCTAGAAACCTGCACACAACAAGAACAAGGAAAAGTATTAGGACTATTTTGGAGCTTTCCTCAATCAAACCCCCATTTTTGTGTTTCCACCTCCATGAACAATTAGATAGATAGAAAATAGACAATACAAGTAATAAAATAGATGAGACATGTGATACAAACAAACCTTGCTATGGAGAAGTTGTATCACAAATAAATAGACAAGACAAGTATATTTTCAAATAGACAAGATAAGACAAAGCAACAAGAGAGTAGTACCAACAGTCTATGGATCCCTTTTGGCCCGATTGATGATATGTTTTATGCTTACAAGAGAGCCTTGGTTGTTGATGAGACATGAATCTAGTAGAGATTTTTGGCGGAGAAGAGATGTAGAAGAGAAGAGAGCAACAAAGCAAGTTGGAGAGAAAAATGGTAAGAATGACTTAGAATGAGAGTGAAAGGAAGAGTTTTATGAAGTTGAATGGGCAAGAAGAGTTGTTACACCAATGATTTTGTTGCAACAACATGTGTCATGGGAAAAGTGCACAAGATTCCCTCATTTAATAGAAATTTTGGGGATGCTAGCATGTCGTGTGGACGTCTGCATACCATGTAGGCATCCAACTCAAAACCTTACAAGAAATGAGGTGGAAAACTGCTAATGCTTCTTCATTGTCCCTTATGGATTTGGAATCATTAAATTATGACTCAAGTTTTTTGTCATTAACGTGGTTAGGTGCCATAAATACAGCGGGCCAAATACGCGTGTGAAATTTCCAAGAGGTGCAATTTTATGACACTTCATAACCATCTTTAAATTTTATTGAGTTGAAAAGTCATAACTATTCACCTTTTTTCTAGATCTTGAATTTGTTAAGTTTGTAGATATTTAAGATTCAGGCAACTAAATTCAAGGATTCATTTACAAGGGGAGAAAAGAAAAAAGGAAAAGCAAGGGGAGAAAAGAAAGAAAGGGAACAAAATAGGGATGAGATAAAACAACACAAATAAGAAAAGAAAGAAGGGTCCCCCCATTTTGTCAAAATAATGTGGCATGAGTGCAAGGCACAACACCTCCTAAAAGGAAATCATGGAAGAAGAAGGATGCAAGTAAGTCTACTCCTTCTCTTGGCACTAGATATGCTTATGAAAATAGTGATGATAATCTTGAAAATATGTTAGAGTTTTGAATGCTTGAGAAAAATGAAGAAAATGTGGCAATTAGGCCCACATTAAGTAATTACCATGTAAAATCTAATATGATGGCCAAACAATTGAGAAAAAGAGAAAAAATCCTTTAAAGAGAGTTTGATGCCAAGCATGGTGCCTAGAACTTAGATCCTGTTACAACTAATCTAATCCTTAGGAATATGGCTTATTTGATAGCCCATTTTCTAAGAACTTACCCAATTCTCTTATACAAATCATATTTTTTCTTAGGCTACTTCAAGCACTGCCCAAAATGTTCTTGAAACTTCAAGATCTAAAGAGACACTTTAGTTTGAAGATTAATTTTTGCAAAAAGTACTTGACCTTCAAGAAGAATTGAGCATATTATAAGAAATAAAAACTAGAAATGCCATGAATATTAGAGATGAGATGAAAAAGAAGATTGAGAATATGAAACTCTCGTACCAATTAGACACTTCTTCTAGATTTGCAAAATCAAATCCTACAACTAGTAGTAATATCTTGAATGTCCCTTTATTGAATTCTCATACTAACACATGGAGTAGTTATGTTGTGGATAGTACAATACTAGTGGCTTCTCATTCAAATGTCGTATCCCAAGGTTTAGACAAGGGGAAAATGCCCCAAAATACTAATGCTACAAATAACAAAAGCTCTCATATAGATCCATTATCTTGAAAGGCCTTTGCCTCTGGAATACTTGGTCAAAAAGGTTTGCAATTATAGAAAGAATGGAACAAATACAAATTAAGGAGGATATAAAAAAGGAGAATTAATTTCTTGAAAGAATTCTATGGATCTAGAAGTTCTATGAACTCTAACCTTAATTATCAAAACCCACCTACAACCTCTATTCAAAGTAGTCCAAAAATTGACCTTACAACCTCAACTCATATAGGTCAAAGCATGCCTCAATCTAACCCACATTCACAACCACAAAATTTGGGTGGTTATGGATAGTATGGACACTGTCAACAACACAACCCCAATTTGAATACTCAATCAAGTGAGTAAAATACAAACCCACAAGGAGGCCAAAATGTTGTTGGTCAACAACCTAATGCTCAAGGAAATCCTCAAATAGATCCTTTTGTAGGGAATTTTACTACAAGAAGGCCTTTGCAATTGGAAAGGTACATGCAATTAGATTTCAATGGTATTCTTGGATACCCTAATCCTATCCCCAATGAGATATGAAATGTCTTATTTAGGTTCTTAGGGAATAATACAATTTCAGGTGAAGATCACTTGAGATCATTTCTGAATCTAATTGATGATTTTGAGGTTTAAGATGATGTTTTCATGAAGCATTTTATTCAATCTTTGATAGATGATGCTAGGAAATGGTATATAATAATTCCTTAGTCTAACATTGGATCTTGGGAGGAGTTCAAAAGAGTATTTAGAGAGAAATATGGTGAAAAAACCAATAAAAGGTTCATAATCAATGAATTCACTAGAATTACAAAAGGATACAATGAATTGGTTTCATATTTTAATACTAAATTCATTAAAGTCATGAATAAAGTTCCATAATACGTGAGACCTAGTGAACCTATGTGTTTAGTCTTATACTATAATGCTTATGACCCTAATATGGGATATTAGTTGAGGGATAAAGATCCTCAAATCTTGAGAGATGCTTTTAGAATTACATTGCACATTGAGAATAACAAAAAAGCATTTGGGAAGGCCAGCAAGAGAGATGATGTGAAAATCTTGTAGAATCCTAAAGGATACTCATCTAAGGCAACACCCTCTAAGGATAAGATGGATAGAGTTATGAATGCATTAAAATTTTTGAGCTACAAGGTAGCCAAAAATGAGAAAGGGTTGCCTCATGATAAGCCTAATTATCAAAGAAAAAATGCTATGCTAATATTTTCTGATCAACCATACAATACAAACTAGAATAATGGTAAACCAATATAGAACAATTCAAGGACAATTCCAAGTAAGGAGACTCTTGATGCTCTTAGGAAGAATAATGTAAACTTTGTTGATGTCAGTCCTTGGTGTTTTGTTTGTCAATTATCTCATTCTCCACATCAATGCATGGTGGCACAATCTTTAGAAGAACAATAAGAAATTTGTGATGATTGTGACATTATCCATAATGAAGATCAAGATGTAAACATGATGTCTCATAGGTTGTCTTTGAACTCTGATGAATATTCTTTTGATGAAGGATGTACATAAACTGATATTGATGGAAGAAGATGCAATTCAAATGCATACCATCAACAAGTTTTTTTTGAAGTTGAAGAAAATGAAGGTATGAACATTCATAATGTTGAAACACCAAATTTTGATGTCAAAATTAGAAGACCTCCACAAGAGGAAATCAAATCTTTAACAACTGTTGCAATTGCCCAGGTTAAGAGCAATTACAACTTGATAAAAAAAGTGGTAAATAATGACCATGGTAGAGTTGGTAGCATCTTTATCAAAGAGTGAAGTAAAGATAAGGGAGATCATTACTCTTACAAGAAAAATGAAGAACCCAAAGTTAAATATGTCAATATATCAGTGAAAGGACAAAATTTTGATAAACCTATGAATCAAGTTGTCTCTCATGTTAACCGAGACAAATATCAGAAGGTAAAGATTGGACAAGACAAGAAATATGTTGAGTATATTCAAGTAGACAAATAAAATGAAAAACAAGAAAATAAAACCAATGAAAAAAATATAATGATATGTGACATCCCCAAGTACAATTCAATTGACATGATTCAAATGTTGTCACAAGTTAAAGCGTTTTCCCCTTTGTTGGAAATGATGAGAATACAGGAACATAAAGAGAAGGAAATTTCCCTTATCAATGGTGTTAGCCAAAACCTTTAATGAGAAAATGGTGATTACCCCACTTGAAAAGAGTAAAGGGAATTCAAAAGAAGTTGAACTTGAGGGAACAAACAATGAAATACCTCAAGTTTTTTTGGGTGCAACTCTAACTGCTTTCCCTAATCAAGTGGACCCATTTTATGTAACTCTTCAAATGAATGATAAATTAGTGAGGAACTATATGATTGATTTAGGAGATTCTACTAATGTCACACCTCTAGTTATTATGAAAAAACTAAGGTTACAAGTACACAAAGAATTTGGAAAATGCTTTGCTATGTACTCAAGAAAATTCATTGTCATTGGTATAATAAAATATGCACATTTTAAACTCGTTATATTTCCTGAGAAAGACTACTAAATAAATATAACTATGGTAGACATTCCAAATTAGTATGGGATGCTTATGTCCAAAAAGTGGTCAACACTGATTGGAGCAAGTATGCAGTTAGGCTTCTCATATGTTGTGATTCCTATAAATGGTAGGGATGTGAAATTTGATAGATAAAATAGAACCCCCTACCTTATTTAGGATTTGTAGCTAGCAGATCAAGTGCACTTTATTGATATGGACATGGACAACTTCAAAGTTGTGGAGACACAACAAGTAAAAGATAGTACTACACCTACAACTGAGGAACTAGAAATACAAGCTTAAGAAGATGACCTTTGGACCATGTAATTTGATGGTGAATGTTCAAAGGAAGGATCATGTGTAGGGGTGATCCTTATATCACCAAACGGTAAGTCCTACAAGTATTCATTTTCTTTGAAATTTCTTGATGCATTAATAATGTTACAGAATATGAAGCTTTATTGCTAGGACTGAATATGACAATCAAACACAAGATTAAGAAAATTAAAGTCTTTGGAGACTTTGAATTAGTAGTATCCAATATCAGAGTCAAATATGTGTCCAAACACAAAATATTGAAACAATATAAAGCTGCAGTTTGTGATACCATAGAGATTTTTGATGTATTCTCTATTGATTGGGTAGAGAGGGCTAAGAATGCCATGGATGACTTGCTTGAAAATATTTATTTGATACCAAATACCACTAATTTTTTTGGCATATCCAAATTAGAAGTCCAAGTAAGGCCCTAAGTGCCAAACAATATTCAAAATTGGCAAGTGTTCAACGATGATTTAGACTTGTTAAATTTTCTACACTATGTTGATGAATACCAAAGTCAAGTTATTGACTTCTAGGGTTTTCTTGAAGTAGTAGATGGAAAATAAACTATTTTTGGGAATGAAGTGATCAAATTGAAGAAAAATAAAATCCTAAAAGGTTTAGTAGCCCTAGAAATATTGTTTGATAACTCCGATAAAAGTAATATTAAACCAACTATTTCACATGAACAAGACTTGGATGAAATAAACTTAGGGACCAAGAATGCACCTAAGAAGGTATACATTGGAAAGAAGTTAAACTGTAAGATCATAATTATGCTTGTTTCCTTACTCAAGAAATACAAGCATGTCTTTGCATGGTATTATGATGACCTTAAGGCCTATAGAGAGGATTTATTTCAACATGAGATTCCTCTCAGTCTAGATGCTAAACCATTTAGGAAAAATAAAAGACCAATCAATCCAACACTAGAACCTAAGATGCAACATGAATTAATGAAGCTCAAGGGATGGAGGAATCATCAAGTCAATTAAGCACTCCACATGGGTCGCAAATCTAGTGCTAGTAAGTAAAAAGAATGAGGATATTGTTGGTTGACAGATTTATCACCTTACTCTATATTATCACACCCACAAAGGTGAAAAATGTAACCACAGTTGAATCGACAATCATATAATTATGAGACTGATTCTCTACTTATTTTAAAAGGTGGAAACTACCTTCATTTGATATTCAAGGAATAATCTTTAACTTTTGTTGCTTTTAACCAAAAAGCTTTAAAGGTATTCATCAACTTCATAAGATAAAACTAAAATACTTCATAATTAAAATGAAATCAAATATCACCAAAAAATCTTTATTCACAAATAAATAATACTATGACGATGTAACGATTCGAAATATCTATCATTCCAATAATAGATCAAACATTGACAAAATATTCAACATAAGCAGAATAGATTCATACACCATAATTCAAAGATTATGAATGCATAAAATCCACCATTGTCTTCTATATCAAAATAACATATAGCAATATTTAAAAATAAAAAAGTTTTTGCTCTAATGGGTAAATCAAAGTTTTCCCAATCACATCAACCGAATCCATATTTAAGGCACAAACAAATTGTCTTGGTAATGGTTTCTTGAAAGTAACCGCACTGAATAAATAAAAGAGTTTTTAAACTTAAAAGAGCCAAATTAAAGAAAGTATCATGGAATACTAAAATTTAGTTATGCATCATCTCCCACCGCTTCAGCCTCTTCGTCTTCCAGATCTTCAACCGCTTCCTGCTGCAACCATTTCTCTTGCGCTTTCATCCTGGTTTTGTAATCCCTATATTTGGAAATAATTGGAAGTAACTCTTTGCTCCCTGAAGTTGTGGTAATCTGTAGCCCAATTCTTACTTTGGTTAGAGCTGCTTCAAATTCGTTCAAAGTGTCATACGTTTTGCTTGCTTTGGTTTTAAAAGAAGTGAGATAAATTTGCAATCTACTGAGCTTCAAGTAAGATTCCCTAGTCATGGTGATAGGATCGGCCATCTCCTTGTTAAATATTTCTTTAAATTTCAAACAAATTTCCTTTGAATCTAGAATCTTTTCATCAAATTCATCAGTTATCTCAACTTTGAGGTCATGAAAATTTCCTTTGATCTCCACCAGCATGTCTAGGTACCTTTGGAGTAATTTAGAAATCTCCTTTACCAAGGTGTCATAAACACTTAATTTCCATTCCAATGAATTGGTCCATGAAGGGTCTAACTCCTTCAGATCACTCACAATTTTTTCATTGATTAATTTCTTTCAATCCATGAAAATAAACTCTTGGATTTCTTGTGAAAGTACATAGAGACTAGTATGATCTTTTCTAATATGTCGCAGCTCTACCATCAATTCCTTCCTTTTGTCAACAACTTGGGTATAGAAAAGCACAAACTTACTGATAAAGAAGATAGTTTCTTCAAGCATTTCATCAATCCATTTTCTGACACTTTTGGAATAGCTCAGGTTCTTTCTAATCAATTGCATTGTGGACTCATCAACAATTCCTGCCTCAGAACTTGAGGCTCCACTGGATATAGAAAGGGGAACTATAAAAGAAAAGAAGTTCTTCAAATCAAGAACTTGGGATTGCAATGCCACTTTTTCTTTCCTTTCTTCCTTTACCCGCTTAATCAAGGCACTGACTGAATAATTGGCATGATATACATCCCCTTCAAGTGTTTGAGGCCCCATGTCAACATGTGTGATTTTGTAGTCAGCTACTATTATCTCATTCTCATTCAAATATTTTGTTGGATCTACAATTTCCAATACCTAGTTGCTAGAAGTAGGATGAGTCAACATTCTTGACATCTTTTGAGCTTTCTTTTTCCTTAAAGAAGTCTAGAGCAGCTTTGCAACTGTATCTAATCCAACTGTTGTTGTAGGAGTATATTTCCTTTTTTCTCTACTACTTTTCTCAACCATATTGAGGAAGCTCCAATCAAGCTAGAATCCTTATTCACTAGGGAAACTTCTCTAGACTCACTAGGAGTGATGGGTATGTTTTCAGGGTTTCCATCCAATTTCCTCACAGCTTCCATTAAGAATGCATCATTGACAAGGGAAAAATCTCCCATTCTAACCTGTTTAGGAAACTGCGGGTAGCACTTATACATAGGCATGCCAGAAGTTGGAGGTATCTATGGTTTTAATCCTGGCCAAAATGACCTTTGACTGGCTATAATATATGTTAGGAAAAAACATAGATGTAAAGTTGTAGTTTTTTGAAAATTGACTAATTGTTCATTCAAATAGAAGCAAATTATCCTAGCCCAATCAATGAACACATTTTCACATAGATAACCAAAATAAACTGGCACATCCAATCTTCAAAGGACTCAATTTGTGCATTCCCAACAATGCAATGTAATAGAGCAATGGCATCTGCAATTTCCTCTTTGAAATGCATTCTTTTAAGTTTGGCAAGAAACTATGACTTACCTCTTTTCTCTAATTTCAACCACCCTTTGGCCATATAATTTTTGCACCATATTTCATTGAATTTGAAAAAATCACCTTCCGGTGCAACAGACGTGTCCTTCACGTGCATTCTCTCAAGAATCCTTAGCGTGTGAGAAACAGCCCCGAGAGAAATTTTAGCAACCACAATCTCTTCCACTGCCTTGATTTCCTATTTTTCTATAATTTATCTTCTCGCGCATGTGCCTATTAGTTTGAAGCTAAGAACAGCTTCTGAAAAATCCTTGACATGAGCTAATCCACTTTCTAACAGTTTTGCATCGATAGTAGTTCTTTTGTCACTTTCTAAGCGCCTAGAATTCCTCTAGCTTAAAGGATCCCAACTCTGTGTCCCTTATGCCAAGATAGCGATTTTCAATTCCAGACTGCATGAGCTCACAATACACATAGCAACTCTCATACGCTTGAAGAAATAATTGCAGATGATAGAGGTGCTATTGTAGGTTCAAACAAATAAATCTTCACCACCTTAAGTCATGTAAGTGACAGGACGTGCGTTTGGTGTTGAATTAATATGACACTTTATTTTAATCCTCAATAAAGCAAACCCTAAGATTTGTGTGCTTTACAAAAATCCTTGATAATACATCTCTAGGTTGTACCATACACCTCATTTAATGCATAGGTGATGCCTTGAAACACGTAGGTGAACAACATACTGCTTGTTGTGGAAAACTAAAACTCTATAACTCAAAGTCAAGAGTTATGAAGTTATGAAAACCTTTGACTCCTCGATTCACTTAACGCCACTAAAGAACAAGTCTGGCTATTAGATATTTAGGAAAAACATGAACCCGATGACAAGGTTAGAAACACACAGTGCCAACAATTGAAGTTTCAAAACTTATAGAATGTGAGATCAAAAGTTAGAAACTTAGAGGAACCCGCAACAAAGACTAAAACAGAAGCACAAACTTTAGACTTGGGTAGAAGACAAAAGATTAAAGTCTAAGGAAGACAAAAATTAAAGGGACATGATACACATAATACCTATAGGTAACATATATAAGGTTGTGTGTGGATTTTAGGAATTTGAATATATCCTCATTAAAGGATAACTACGTATTGCCAAGCATGGAGGCAATATTGCACAAAATGATTGGTTGTGAATTATTTTCAATGATAGATGGATTATCAAGATACAACTAGGTCAAGGTTAATGAGTTTGAATAATATAAGACTACCTTTACCACACCATGGGGAACTTATGTTTATGTTAGAAACCCTTCTGGTTTAACAAATGTAGGAGCAACATTTTAGAGAGCAATTGATGTTTCCTTCTCATATTTTATAGATATCTTCATGATGGTTTATTAGGATGACCTAACAACTTACTTAAAGAAGGAAGAAGATCACTGCATGCACCTTGAGAAATTTTTTCTAAGGCTTTGGAATATGGTATTTTCTCTAAACCCTAAAAAGTGTGTGTTTGGAGTGACCAAAGGAAAATTGTTAGGTCATATTGTATAAAAAGAAGGGATCAAGATTTATCCTAAAGGAGTTGTGATCATAGACAAAATTCCTCAGAAAAAAACCATTAAAGGCATCCAATCATTTTTTGAATAGGTGAATTTTGTAAGGATATTTGTGAAATTTTTTGTAGAGGTCACAAGGTCCATCTCAAAGATGCTAAAAATGGGGGAATATATTTCTTGGAGTGAAGAGCCAACAAAGAATTTCAGATCATAAAAGAAGAAATAAAGAAGGCTCCTATGGTGAAGTCTCCTGACTTTTTAAATCCTTTCCAATTGTTTTCATTTGCTTCATTCCATACCATTGTTGTAGTTATATCGCAGAAAAATAATAAAGGATTTGAGCAACCTATTTCTTTCTTTGGAAAATTATTGTAGGTTGTATAACTCAAATATGATATGGTGAAGAAACAAGCTTATGCATTGGTTAAGGCTATAATTTTTTTAGGTCCTATCTAGTGGGAGCCACAATTGTGGCATGTGTCCAAAATGCTACTATCAAAGATATCTTCACACAACAAGAAGTGGCTAGAAGAAGATGTAGATGGATTAATAAAATCCAAGAATTTAATATTGACATCTAGATCACAAAGTTAGTCAAAAGATAAGGGTTAGCTAAATTATTGGTAGATTCAAATCTTGAGGCTAATCGAATAAATAATGTTGAAACAAATAGTGCATCTCCTAAATGTGATATGAAGTCTTCTCCATGGTATAAGGATGTAGTGTTTTATTTGAAAAACTTTTTGTGTCCAAAAAATATGACTAAAAAATTAGAAGAGGACACTAAAACTGCATGCTATTAAATATGTAATCATAGAGTATGAGATTTGGTGGAGAAGAAAATATGGGATCCTACTCAAATGTGTGAATGAAGAACAAGCATTTGGAATCTTAAATGAGATGCATAATGGTGTGTGTGGAGGCCATTACATGGAAAAGATTACAAATCACAAAGTCCCAAGGTCAGGTTATTGGTGGCCTACATTTTTCATGGATGCATTCAAGTTGGGTAGAAAATGTGATGCAATGTTAGAAGTTTTCAGGAAAGTTGAAGTTTTGAAATTTTCCTCAAAGATCAATTTTTGTAGAAGCTCCATTCCAATAATGGGGTATTGGCTTTATAGGGGAAATTGTTGAAAATTCAAGTGGTGGACATAGTTGGATCCTTGTAGCCACCAAATACTTTACAAAATGGATAGAAGTTATCCCCACAATAAACAATACAAGTAAAGTTGTAATAGACTTTTTGATGAAAAATATTTTGACCAAATTTGGAGTACTACTAAAAATAGTTTTTGATAATGCAATGTGCTTCAAGTCAAATGAGTTTACATTTTTTTGCAACCAATATGGGATAATTGTCTCTCATGCATCCTCATATCACCCATAGGGAAATAGACAAGTAGAGTCAATAAATAAAAGCTTGATGAAGATCATCAAGAGGGTGATTGAGAAAAACAAGAAGAATTTGGATTCAAAGCTCAAAGTATCCTTGTGGGATGATAGAGTGACAATGAAGAAAGCCACATGTCAATCTCCATTTGATCTAGTTTATGGTTTGGAAGCAATAATGCCTATTAATAGTTTGTTTTAGGTATATAAGTTTATCCAAGAGCATGATGAAGACATATCTAATGCAATGGTAAATAGAATTAACAAGCTCAATTAGTTGGATGAGACAAGGAGAATATCATAGCAGAAAAACATCAAGTTGCAACAACAAGTCAAGCATTTGTTTGATAAGACAACTATTGCAAGAAATTTTTGGTAAATGATATGGTACTTTTGAAGAATGTAAGAGCTCAAGATAAAGGAAAGAATGGGAAGTTTGATGCTCTATGGGTTGGAGCATATTTGATTAGTAACACACATGGTGATGATTCTTACTATTTGTAAAACCTCATAGTTGAATTTTTGGAACTGCCAATGCATGGACAATTCTTGAAATATGTTTTCTCCATGCACATTGTATCATATATTTATGATGTACAATCTCTTTTTCCTAGTTTTTTTCTTTTGGTTTTCTGCTTTACCTTAGTTTTCCTAGTTTTTTTCCCTTTTCTACTCTCCTTAAGATCTTGGTTTCTCGCCTTACTCCTGGGAAGTAAGTGTCCCCAATTGGAGCCACTGGTGGCACTTTTTTGAAAATCTCTTGGCTCCTATTTTTGTGCCCATATTTTGAGATTTTGAATAATTTCTTTGTGCTTAGGGTTGATATAAATACTATTATATCCTTCTGCTTAAGTCTAGAACCCTAAAACCCTAAGTTCAGGCATTGTGCTTAAACTTTTGTTCTAATTTTTTGTTGATTGCTTATAGCCTATTGTCAATATTTTAAATCGCAACCTTGATTCTTTTATTCATCTATTTATTGGCCCTCGTACCTAGGGCTACTATTTAAACCATGAGATGAATTATTTTATCAAGTCCTTAAAGTCTTATGTTTGCACCCCATGTTTATTATAAGGTTAGCCCCTTCATTTCCTAGTGTTATTAAGTTTTCTTAACTGCACATGCATATTAAAAAATGTTTAAGTTACTCATGGTTGACCTCACCAATCCTTCCCACGTGAATATTTTATTAAGGAAAATGTTCAAAAAATCAATTAAATATTGACAAGTGGCATATTTCTAGTGGATTCTATCATTCCATGGAGGGTTTATCATTGAAGGCAAAGGCTAGCTATGGAAGCACAAAAATGGCAACAGGTGGTGTGTTGAGCATTATTCACCACTATGGGACCCTTTTGAAGACCCTACTAGTTTCATGTGCCAAGTTTTGAAGCATTTTTCCATTCCATGGAACACCTCAAGGTGGACCCACAAGTGCCTTGCAGAAGTGCAGAAGACCCTTGGCACTTTCTTGAAGGTGTTTCATTAAATCCATTCAAAGGTCACTACATGGTGTATTTTCATTGGATTTCTATGATTTCATAAGATATTTTAAAGAAGGATTATATGAGGTCCACAAAAGCGCAAAAAAGGAATAGGTTTCAAGTTTTGGAGCTATTAGAGGGACACATGGTAGTTTCTCATTGTTCTCGACAAGTCTTATATAAAAAAGAAGGATTGCAAAGCATGTAAATTAGATGATGCATGGCACAATATCAAAGCTTTCCACAATTCAATGATCTCTTTGTAGTAGTCAAATATTTAGGCTGCGAAAGTGTGGAAAGATGCCACATGACCACAATGTGTCTTCCCTCATGACGATGTTTCTGGTGATGAGCTATAAAGGTCATCCCACATGGAGAAATTCAATTGGCTCAAGATATTTTCAATGCGTGTCAAAATATTCAAACTAGTTAGATTGCTAACAACCATCAAATATTGTCTTTTTTCTCGGTGATCAACGGTTGGTATTGAAACTCAAAAAATGGGTAGATGCATGCTCTAGCTCACACGAGCTAAGAGTAACGGTAGAAAATATATATTTCTATAAAGAAATAAATGATTTTCCTTCCATAAATGTTGCATTATTATCAATTAAATAGTTTTTTGAAATGAAAAAGACAAATAAGAGGGGGTGAATCAATTGTAGCAAATTATACCTTCAAAAACCCTCAATAATAATCAGATCCACAAGCATTCATTAAGTCCTTATTTTGTTAGATTGATTAAAAATGAAATGCAGATGAAAAAAACTAAAATCACAACACCATACACATGAGAACACCAAATTTATGTGGAAAAACCAATGAGGGAAAAACCATGGTGAGGATTAGATCACAATATAAGTAATAGCAAAACCAATACAAAGAGGCTCATTTCCAGAATAGGACACACTGTCCAAAAAGGCTCACAACAAGGGCTCACTACCACTAAAAGAATACAAGAAGATAGAAGAAGAATGTTACATAGAGAAACACTTCTCAATGCAACAAGGATTCCACCATAATTGCTCGCACACTTTCACAGTTTCACATGAAATATTTCATATGCCTTCAACTCATTGCCTTCAAGAACCCTAACATGAAGTTCACATTGCTCTACTCAATTTCTCATCACACACATCAATCACATCAATATATCATCTATCTTGCTTCTTAATCTTTCACTTTCCCTCTTGCATCAAGACCATACATATTTATATCAAGCTCTACCTCAAAACTTTCTCCAATGTTGGCCACTAGTCATTATACATTCAAATTCAAAATAGGTCGGCACCTAAACATTCCTTCGATGAATAGGAATGAAATGATACCTACATAAATCCTTAATTAGGACCCAAATAGATCCAAACACATTTCAACACACTTCCAAAAACTTCACATGTAGTTTTAAACACAAGATCGACCAACACCCATGAAAAACACCATAAACACAAGATCGACCAACACCCGTGAAAAACACCATAAACATTAAGTACACACTTCCTTAGATCAAGCTGAAAGTTTTGGAAAGCATAATTCACTTGAACTTAATCTAGAACAATCCAAAAATTACTTAAGATTCATCGAATACTTCATCTAAACTCGCATCAACAAATACTTTAACTTAGAACAACTAATAATCCTTAATTGAATATTGATAAATGAAACTCAAACTGTACTGCACCAAATCAAGTAAAAATTGAATAAAAAAAGATAAATCATTATAAGCAACTTCCCAAATCCGCATAACCTGAATCCAAATAGTAGAGAAATGTAGAGTAAATACATTTCTCCTAGACCACATAAAACATCATTGAACAACTGGTTCACACATTGGTGAAAACATCTCTTACTGTACAATGATCCAAAAACCAAAATTCTAAATATAGCAGCCTTTGCACCCTTAAATAACTCGTAAGAACTGCACATGCATAACATCAATACTGAAAGAATGTGAAGCACAATATTAGAACACACTATGAAACAGTTGCACAAAACAGTTTACTCTACTTATTAAATTTTCTCAAAAGCACTTGGAAACTAGGTACCATAACCAACATCTGAGCTCATTACTTCATTCCAACTCATCATCAGACTCTACAACAAAGGAATAACTCCATGTACTCACAACACTTCCTCAAGGTCTCAACTACACATGTATAAACCATTTTCCTCTTTTCACAATTTTCTCAATATCCTCAACATCTTCATCCCATAGTTGACATCAATGAGAACACCATTCAGTAGACTTCCTGTTGACATCAATGACAACACCAATTAGTAGAATTCCTATTGACATCAATGAAAACACCTTCATTATTGCAACAATATCCCCCTTTGTCATCGATGGAAACACAAGATGTGAAAATCCATCTTTTTCTCTTAGATTAGATAGCCTACACAATAGCCTTTCTTTATCACATGATCATCTCTCCCTAAGTAGATACGTTCTCCTTTTTTTCACATGATTCTCTCTCCCCCTTTGACATAAATGGAAAAGGATAATTTTTTTTGTATTGTTCTCCCTCTTTGACACTGAACCAAAATTACCTGCTCTGAATACTCCCCCTTAGGAGTACACCCAACTCAATCAGCAACAAAATGACAACACATGACAATACCTACTCCCCCTGAGAGGTAGCCACCAACATCAGTCTAGAAAAGAGATAGATCCATACACGCACTGGATTGGTGCACCTTTATATGAATCTAGTTCAAGAAAGGAGGGGTAATAACCCCCAACTTCTCTTAAATATACTCAAAAGTATCCTTAGGAAGAGACTTAGTAAATATGTTAGTAATTTGATCCTTTGTAGGAAAATACTCAAGCTTCACTTCATTTTCCATAACCTTCTCTCTCAAAGAGTGATACCTGATAGATATATGCTTTGTCCTTAAATGCATCATTGAATTCTTTGAAATGTTTATTGCACTTGTATTATCCCAGAAGATAGCTATAGGTTCATCATATACAACTATGATATCCTTCAAAATTTTCCTCATCCATAATACATGTGTACAACATGATGCCACTGCAATAATAGTAAATATGTTGCAAATACTTGATAATACTATGCCACTTTGAGGAGGCAACCTCCTAATCCACTTTGAGGGGGATACCTCCAATATTCTTCAATATGAACACAATACTCAATATGATGATAATAACCTATCTATACCTCCTCTATATACCATACTTATGCTAGGATATCACCCAACTTGACCTAGATAACCCTATATAAGCCTTAGGCCGACCTAAATAACTAAATAAAAATACAATAATATGACTTCATTAAGTGTTAAGATAGCCACAAGTCGACTAATCATAACACTATACACAATATAGGGGTAGGGGCATAACATTGTCCTCCTCTTTAGAAAAGCATTATCCTCAATGCTATCTTCTTGTTTTCTTCTTCATCTCCTTTTTTTAAATTTTTGCTTCTTCTACTACTACTTCTTGCTCTTGTTCCTTCTCTTGTTCTTGTTTTTTTTCTAGTTCTTGTTCTTTCTCTTTCTCTTTCTCTTGATTTTGCTCATTATCTTGCTCTTGCTCTTGCTCTTTTTTTTGTGGCTACTTTTTATTGTGAAGAAGTTCTAGAAAGATAATTTTATAATAAATCACACAAATGAAGTCAAAATACTCTAGAAATTTTCTTGTGACTTACCAAGGCCTAGGATACACTTTCCAAGAAAAATCTCCCAAAAATTAAGTGTTTTGCAACCTTGAGAGAGAATTTATTAAATATTCTAACTCTAAAATAAATCACTTAATTATTCTCTAATTAATCTCAAATTTAGATTGTGGTCTCTTCTTTTATTTCCAAAAAACCCACTAAAAATTAGGAAGCAAGTCAACAATATTTGTACATGTTCTTTTCAAATAAATTGAGAAAAAAACCTAATTCTGTAATAAATCACTCAATTCTACTCTAATTCTTTTAAAATATGGTTTGTAGCTACTCCAATATTTTCTTCAAAAACCCTTTAAAAATCAAATAAAAATTCGCTAAAATGTGGGAGATATGCATTTCACAATATGACCTCCAAAATTGAAAAATATCTCGTCGCAACGGTGACAAGATCATGCTCTAATACCACTTGTAATAAAATAACTCACACAATAGAATATATAATAGTAAATATTTTGCAAATACTTGATAATACTATGCCACTTTGAGGAGGCAATCTCCTAATCCACTTCGAGGGGGATACCTCCAATATTCTTCAATATAAACTCGATTCTCAACTTGATGATAATAACCTGCCTATACCTCCTCTATATACCATACTTATGCCTAGGATATCACCCACTCCAACCTAGATAAGCATATATAAGCCTTATTCAGACCTAGATAACTAAATACCAATATAATAATAATATGATTTAATTAAGAGTTAAGGTAGCCACAAGCCAACTACTCAGCCCTATACACACTATAGGGGTAGGGGCATAACACATTATACACTATTTTTTTTGATGTCATGTAAGGAAATTCACATGAGAATAATTATGTTACTAGAAAACAAAATACCACATAACATCAATATGATAGAATAAATTATATTTTCATCAAGGAATTAAAAAAATTCCATAATATAAATTTAATTTTGAAAGAATATCCTATTTTGATACCATGTAAGGACATTCACACAAGAATAATGAATTTAAAGGAAATCACAATAATGCATAACATCAATATGATAGAATAAACTATATTCTCATTGAGGAATAAAATGAAGTACCATAATACAAATAGGTTTGTGCTTATATAGATCAATGTAATGCATAAAATATGGTAGCTAATTAAGGCTCAACACTGATAATAGGTAGACTAACTAAAGATAGACATGCCTAATATGTGAAACTAACTAGTGATATGAGTGTAACTAAACTATAACTAGATAAGTGACATGTCACACTTTCATCCAACTTATCAACACAAATGAATTAAATTATTTCCAATTAAAAACCATTTTTGTTCAACAATATGATCTGGCTAGATTTATTGTAGCTAATTTAGATATGGACATTACTTTTCCAAATAATGTAGCATCAGTTTGAAGCCATTTTACCAAAAAAATAAAATTATTTAAAATATTTATGTTTCAACTGCTACTACTCATGTAAATAACATTTATAAAAACACTCTTTTGTAGGTCTATAAGTGTAGTTTTCAAATATATATATATATATATTTTAATAGTTTAATTTTTTTATATTTAATTTTTTGTTTTTACTAAAAGATAGTTATCATCACCAAAACATAAGGTTGATTATCTTGTCAAGAAAAATACTAATTTTCTTTTTTAAAATTGAAAAATATGGTGCACTAGATAAAAGAATCTATGTCAAGATGGTATTTTTTATATATTTTGGATAAATAGTTAAGACAAAAGGTGACGTCCCATGGAAATAGTTCTTCAATATACACCCATTTGAATATTTATTTAAAAATAAATTAATCAAAATTGAAAATAAATAAATCCATGCACTAAAATTTTAACTTATAAATACACAAAAAAATTGAAGGAAAAAAGTCCAATATAAAGAGCGATGTCCTGTTTAACTTCATTTTTCAACATTTAATCAACAATTAAATTATAGCTTCAATTTTATAAAAAATATATTCAAATAATTTTTAAATTTAAAGAGAAAACACAAACATAAAATACACTATGTAGACACTGATTTTGGCACCACAAGACTCTAACACTTCTAGGGTTTTTCACCTGAAAGGAGAGAGGTAGGCCAAAATGTGCAATGTCTACACTCAAAACTATGCAAATACGGATGAAATATGCCTAGATGCAATGTATAAATGCAATAAAATGATAAAAGATATTGATTGTTAATGCAAAACTAATGAAATGTAGAATGTTTGAAAACACAGTGATGTATGCAAAAAGACCTAGAAATATGAATAGGAATGCAAATAAAACAGAATAGGAAAGTAAAAAAAAAGAGAGCATACACTTGGAAAATAAGTTGCTGACTGGAATGGAGATTGGAAATGTTGTTGATCCTAAAATTTTGGCCTACTGGGACACTTATGCCATTCTAGGCTACTTAGTCCCAGATATAGAAAACTGCATTGAAGCCCATTTTAGCCAAATGGGTATCCAAATCTATATAAAACTATGAAAAACATATGTAGTGGGACTAAGTCACCATTTTTGGTGACTTAGTCCACTTTTGAATTTCTAGAAATCCAAAAGTGGAAATGGAAGCCCTCAGTTTGCACTTTTTGATCCTCTAGGTGTTTGGTTCTGAAACTCTAATTTTTGACACTGTAAAGGACTCTTTGTGGATATTTTAGCTTTGCAAACAAGGAGATGTCTTCAAAAAAAATTCAACTTATCATTTAATGATTTAAAAACCTTCAATGTACCTAAATCTTCAAAGACACAAGAAAAGAGAGAGAAATGTTGAATATTAGGGCATGGGGGTTTGCCTTGGTCAAACCCCTTTTTAGGTAATTAAACCAAAATGAAGAAATAATGTAATGAAGCATGAATCAATGGAGTTAGAGACTTTCCATGATGATATATCTTGATTTTTTGCAGCAATAGATGAAGATTCTGCCCTTGAATGCCTTAGAAAGCTATTTCGGTGAATTAGAATGCTAAAAACCAAGCTTGCTTGACTTGAAAGAGATGATGAATGATGAATAAGATGAATGAGTTATGAATTAGGGTTTAGAGGCTTGTATTTATAGGAATTTCACCTAATTTTCCTATTAATTTGATCCCCAAGGCCGACATGAAGGAAAAATAAACTTAAATTCCAATTTTTCCTGCTCGAACCTCAAAAATAGCTCAAATGGGACTAAATCACCAAGTTGGGTGACTTAGTCCCACCTGGATGGGACTAAGTCACCCAAATGGGTGACTTGGTCCCACAGGGGGTATTTTTCCAGCTAGATTGTTAGGGAGTGAAGAAATCAAGCTTCTAGGTTGTTCTAGTTAGGTCTTTGATCAAATCAAGCCTTGGGATGCACAATATGGGGAAATAGGGGCCTGTTAATGATGATGTAAAGAGTAATTAGGGCTTGGGACATAAATTTCAATGTGAAAGTGTGATTAAATGCACTTTACATCATTAAAATGAGGTCCACACAACCTAGAAAGACACAAAATCCAATGTGAATGTGTAAGACTTACAACACTAGATTAACACTAAGTTTATTTTACAAGCCTTCTAGAAATACATGATAATGTAATTAAATACATTTTATATCATTAAATTAGGGGAAAGATAGGTCTATTTAGTCTAGAGAAGTGTGAAAGTATTTTACAACACTTTACAACACCATTACAAGACATCATTAAATGAATTTTATTCTATTTGCAAGGGTCAAAGACCTAGTGTGGATGTGGAAAACACCTCACAATACTAAATCAAGGCCTTATGAAGTACAATTTGTTGTTAATTATTCCAAAATCAAGCAAGCAAAAAGGAATACTTTTTTTGTGTCCATAGTTGGCCCCCACTTTAGTGAGAGGATGAACTTGATTCAAACTCACACTAAAGTAGAAATTCAAGAAGAGTCCAATCGTACCAATGTGGATGATCTTTGATAAAAAAGATGGAGGTTGCACAAGCCCCTAGGATCCAAGATCCTAAGTCAAGCCAACATAAGCATGAAAGGAAAAACACAAGGTGTATAATATGCAGTGAGACAAGATACATGATCATACAATGGTAAGAACTAGAAGGAAGAGAAGTAAAAAGGTGGATCAAGCTTTGACCATTTGTCCAACTTGTTTTGGATCAGATCTAGGCTTTTTGTCCAAAAATGTATACTCACTATGAGGTGAAAAAAACTCTTGGTTGTCTGGCAAGTGAGAAGTCTTAAAAGGTGAGACAAATATAGTTGATATGTGCTCACATACACGCGAGTGGCTATGGGGAAATTCATGCCTCATAATGGGCTTCCTTCTCAACCATACCCAAGTTATACCTCTTGATAACTTTGATAAGGCACCACACAAAAATGATCTTTGAGTTCTATGAGGTAAGCAAAACTTGGTATGCTTGACACTCATAGACATGGTGTAAAGAATGTTCAAAGGGACTTTGCTTAGTTCATGCAAGGTATCATCTTAGGGAACATCATACTTAATTTCTCCAAGAGAGGAAAAGTGTAGATGGTCTCATCTTGTTTCCAAGAGAGGAAAAGTGCATATGGTCTCATCTTGTTTCCAAGAGAGGAAAAGTGAAATGTCTCGTCCTAGGCAACATTGTGCTTAATGTTTCTAAGAGAGAAAATCACAAGAAAAAGAAAATCACACAATGAAATGTGAGTGTTGATGTATGCCCAAACTTTAAAGTGGTTGCTAACACCAATACTGTGAGAAATTGCTTTAAAGTAGAAGAATAAGAAGACATGAGAGATTACTCAAAAATCCCTATGCCAAGTCATATGTTTCTAAGAAGCTATGTCATAAAAAAGGCAATATGTCACATGGGAGCCAACTTAAGGAATGTTGTACACATCCCAAGCTTTCTCTTATATTTTCATGAAAGGTTAATGAATAGCCAAAAGAGGCAACAAAAAGTGACACATGAGGACAAGGCTATCTAACCCATTTCCCCCACTTATTGCAGGAAAAGGATGAGCTGAAATTATTAATGAAATGCATGCTAGAGTGAAAATTAGTATCAACTAGAGGAATTAGGTGCCCCCGCATAAGGGAGATTATCATATTTCTTAAGATGTTGGATATTACTACTCAAAGCTTTACTTTCATTAGTGGAATGACCATGAACTCTATGATAGGAACAAAATGAAGTCTTGTAATAGAATTTCTTTCGAGTTTGTGGAGGAAGAGATATCAAGTGATATCGAAGGAGTTTCAACAAGATATCCTCTTGATCAATGGTAGATGTTTTTGTATTATGTGACAAATATATCACTTGCTTAGATGTACAAGATGTCATACCTACCAAGATTCTTTAGATTGTGAGATTTTGGTCTCTCCTTTATGGGAGGGTGTAAAATCTAACGAATTCAAATAATTAGTGTTTTGCAAGATGACATTGACATTGTTTGTTTCATTTCTTGTAAAGGATGAATTTCAAGACCACTAGTGTCTATCAGTTTAGGATGCATTACTGTTAAAGTTGGCTTAGAGGAATCTTGTGTGATAGTGTTGATGTTAAGGGAAGGCTTGGTGATTTCTATTAAAGGACAATAACCAAGACCATGAGTTGTTTCTTATCTATTAAGATCGATAGGGACATGGATACCTTGTTCTCACCACATCATTTTCCACTATATCCAAGTTGTTTCATAAGTTCATAACCTCTTCCATAAATATTTTTCATTGCTTTTGAATCAGGTGGTTGTTCATGATTAAGTTCATCAAAGTTTTTTGTGTAATTTGATTCTTATTCTAAAGTGGTTGAGGTGGATGCTTTTAAAGTGTCTTCTAGGTTTTGTGTTGACATGATTGTTTTTTTGTTTCCCCTATCAAAGTATTTTGTTGTGATCTTGCATTCTCCCATGAATGTTGGTGTGAAATCTAAGGAACCGCAATCATCATCTAATGAATTTTTGACTTGTTCCATATGTTGTGTTCTGGATTTTTGTTGCACAAGTTCCACTTGTGTGGTTGGGGTTAAGGTGTTCAAGGGGTTCTCTTTTCTTTTCTCAATGTTTAAACAACTGTTGAGGTTAGGCCCAACTTTGGGTGTGTAAAATTTGTTGTTGTAGATATACTTCATGACATAATGAAGAGTAGAAGGCACCCCATTCATTGCATGAATCCATGGTCTTCCTAAAAGGAGGTTATATGAAAGATCGTTAGGCATAACATGGATCGATGTTTCCAATGTGGCCTTTCCAACTATAATAGGCAAAGTAATCACACCAAGCGGTTGTTTTCCTACATTTTCAAATCCCTTGATAGATAAAGAATTGAGTTGAATTTTTGATTTATCCAATCTAAGCTTGTCCAGAAGGTTTACACTACATACATTAAGAGCAGAGCCATTGTCAACAAGGGTTCACTTTATCCCTATCCTATTGTATTGAGCTATGATCATGAAAGCATCATTTTGTTTTTGCACTTCCAAAGGGGGGAGTTCACTCTGGTGGAAAATGATGCCAGCATTCAATCCTTGAATTAGGGTTGCTATGTCATTCAGTTGCACATTAGTGGGGATAGGAATTTTTTGTAAGGTTGTTTGAAGCATAGTGTGATAGGTGAATTCTAAAGTAAATCCCATAGGGATATCTTTGCGGGAGTGCTCTTAAGTTGCTCGACAAGATCATACTCCCTTAATCAAGGACCACTAGGAAATATACAATTGGGTAAAGGTAAGGAGATTGAGGTTGGTTGAATTGGTTGTGGATTATTTCTAGTGTTATATGTACGAGCAATGGTATGAGGACTCGGCTGCTGCAACACATTGTTCGTAGGTGGGTAAAGGACAAGTTCAAGTTTGTTTTGAGTTTGAGGGTTGTGTGAAGGGGGATAGAGGATGAGTTGAGGTTAAATAATATTAACATCCCTTGGTGAATGAGAGTCTAACATGGTCTCTTCATCTTCTTCTAAGGGAATAATATCATTGTTGTCAATGTTATCCTTGTGTTGCATCATGATATCCTCCCTAGGAGGAGAGTTTTTTAGGAGAACTACAAACCACATGTTCTTGACATTCAAAGGTTGGTTCTTTTCAAAGGACTTCATCGCAAGTAGGGGAATGATCAATGGTTAAATTTTCTTGCTCAATAAGGGCTTTGCTAGGTGAAAGTGGACAACTAAGATTCTCATGGCCATCAACGATTGTGCTTTTTAACATCAAAGTATCTTCTTCACAACTAAGAGAGAAACTAGGAGAAAAAAAATGTTATTGTCATGATTACCTATAGTTGTGTTGTTTTGTTCATCAATTTTTTGTCCACTAAGAGAGGTAAGAGGAGAGAAACAATTAGGATTCTCAAAACTCTCATTGATTGATTCTTCTACCAAAATATATTCATCATCAATAGGAGAGATATTAGAAAAGGAACAAATATGGTCGTTAGGAATGTCCAAGGTTGTATTCAATTTCACTAAAACACTCTCATAGGGAGGGGATATGAAATATTTCTTAACATGTCTAAATATGTAAGACACTAAAATTTTTTGAACAAAAATGAAAAGCACGTGTAACCATTTCATGCAATGTTTTAGATCCAATATATGCAAAGCTATAAGAATGCAAACAATGTATATGCAAGAATGAAAAGTACTTTTATCAAACTTATGAAATTTTTTATGAAGAGAAATATTGTGTATGCAAAAGTGAAAAGCACTTTTATTCATGTTATACAAAACTTTAGAAATGTGAGCATTTTCAGATCTAATGATGCATTAGATTGAAATGATTTAAAAAATGACTATCCTAAATTGATGTTTTTGAGCTAGATGCATAAAACAAATGCTCCCAAAACTTTCCAAACTTATAGGATATGATACTAGGAGGCTTAAGAAGAAAAAAAATGAAGTTTCTAATGCTATGATAGACAGTTAAAAATCTGGACTAGGACTAAGTCGCCCAGAATGGTGAATTAGTCCTAGCTAGGGTTTTTGCAAAATTTTCAAAAAAATTTAATTGGTTTTGATGATTTTTAGTATGTATGACCTGAATACTAAATGAAAATTCAATTTTCAAATGTTTTTAAATGATTTAAAATTCAAAAATGCAAACTATATGCACTTTCACTAATGCAAAATTTAAAAAGCCTATAATGCAAATTAACAGATAAAAAATGTAATGCAATGCTGATGCAAGCTAATTCTAGGATGATTATGGACTTCAAAATCAGAAAAGAAAGTATTCTAAAGGCAGGTTCACCAAAATTTGGACAATGGAAATGGAGTCACAACTTCTCTTATCCACACCTAAAAGGAGAATGAAGGAATAGGAATCCAATTTCATAATGCTCACATTCAAGAACAATTCCATGATATTCCAATTCAATGGAGATTGAAATATGACAAAGGATATTGTTCCTAAGGTTGGAAAATGATAAAGAAGATAAACTATAGATGTAAAACTAAGAAAATGCAAAATGTTTGAAAACACAGTGATGTATGCAAAAAGACCTAGAAAGATGAATATAAATGCAAATAAAACAGAACAGGAAATTAAAACATAAAGAATGCTCTTGGAAAATGAGTTGCAGACTAGAATGGAGACTGGAAATGATGCTAATCCTAAAATTTTGGCCTACTTGGACACTTACGCCATTCTGGGTGACTTAGTCCCAAATCTGGAAAACTACACCAAAGCCTGTTTCAGCCAAATGGGTATCCAAATCTATAGAAAACTATAAAAAAAATGTGTAGTGGGACTAAGTCACCATGTTAGTCCACTTATGAATTTCTAAAAATTTGAAAGTGGAAACGGAAGCCCTCGATCTACACTTTTTGATCCTCTAGGTGCCCAATTCTAAAACTTTGATTTTTGACACTGTAAAGGACTTTTTGTGGATATTTTAGCTTTGAAAACAAGGATATGTATTCAACAACTTTTCAACTTATTCTTAAATGATTTATAAACCTTCAATGTACCTAAATCTGTAAACACATAAGAAAGAGATAAATGTTGAATGTTAGGGCATGGGTGTTTGCCTTGGTCAAACCCCTTTTAGATAATTAAACCAAAAAGGAGAAATAATGTAATGAAGCGTGAATAAATGGAGTTATAGACTTTCCATGATGATAGATCTTGATTTTCTGCAGCAATAGATGAAGATTTTTCCCTTTAATGCCTTAGAAAGCTATTTTGGTGATTTAGAATGCTAAAAACCTAGCTTGCTTGACTTGAAAGAGATGATGAACATTGAATCAAATGAATGAGTTATGAATTAGGGTTTAGAGGCTTGTATTTAGAGGAAATTCACCTAATTTTCCCGTTAATTTAATCCCCAAATTCTAATTTTTCTTTCCTGAACCTCAAAAATAGCCCAAATGGGACTAAGTCACCCAGATGGGTGACTTGGTCCCACAGGGGGTATTTTTCTAGTTGAATTGTTGAGGAGTGAAGAAATCAGGCTTCTAGGTTGTTCTAGTCAAGTCTTTGATCAAATTAAGCCCTGAGATGCACAATATGGGGCAATAGGAGCCTATTAATGATGATGTAAAGGGTAATTAGGGTTTGAGAAACAAAGTTCAATGTGAAAGTGTGATTAAATGCACTTTACATCAATAAAATGAGGTCCACACAACCTAGAAAGGTACATCCAATGTGAATATGTCAGACACATTACAACACTAGATTAAAACTAAGTTTATTTTACAAGCCTTCTAGATTGATGTGATAATGCAATTAAATACATTTTATATCATTGAATTAGGGGAAAGATAGGTCAATTTAGTCTAGAGAAGTGTGAAATTCTTTTACAACATTTTACAACACCTTTACAAGACATCGTTAAATGCATTTTATTCTATTTGCAAGGGTCCAAGACCTAGTGTGGATGTGTAAAACACCTCAAAACACTAAATCAAGGCCTCATTAAGTCCAATTTGTTGTTAACTATTCCCAAATAAAGCAAGAAAAAATGGACGTTTTTTCCATGTCCACACACTAAAAACTAAACATTTTATTAGTTTACATCATTTTAAAATTCAAAACATATATATAACTTTTTAGTGATTCAATTAAAAAATTTGGATCAATGTTGGTTGACTCTTTTATAAGGGTGTGACATAGCTTTGTGTTTTTACCCATATTTGAAAACTAACTAGTAATAGGAGTGTAACTCAACTATAACTAAATAAGTGACAATTAGGTATTAGGTGCTCAAGACTATTGGAGTAATTAGGATAATCAATTGATAATTAATTAATTATTAGGTCCCTTATTACTTCATTTCACTTAAGCTAAACTTAGAAGTGATTTTCTATTATTATATTGGGCTATTTATAGGTTAAGTTATCACATTGCATGATATTATGACACTTGTCACGATATAATCAAATCCTCATCTAGGGTTTACACTTTTATTTTTATAGGTATTCATTATTGTACTTTTTACACATTCACATTTATTATTTAATACATAATACATATTAGATGCTTGTGTGGATCAATCTCTTCTCTCTTGGTTGCATAGTAAATCAATTGCTTTGATCTCTCGTTTGTGATAAGCATTTTGGTTGCAAGCGATTTTTGGGAACTGTGGGGTTCACTATCAACTCCAACAAAGACATAGATATGTAATTGATTGAATCAATAACTAAATGAGTAATAATTAGGCACATGATACATGGACATATAATTGATTGACACAACTAAGTGAGCTTATCCTAACTAGGTGCATATAATGCAATATAGTAATATACTAAGTGAAAAAATAAATGATTCTCCAATAATTAAGTAAATACTTTAATATCAATATTTATCATTTATTTATAGTGTTTAGGTATGTGATCCATGCTGAGTTATGTGACTAAATAAGCTCAATATCTTCATTTACAAGATTGTTTACATCAAAATATTGCTTCTATTTTAAAAATTATTTATCTTGATACAAGATTGATTTCTAGCATTTAAATTTTCTCATCCATCATGCTAATGTGTTAAGGATAGGGTTATGGTGTAATATACTCAATGAATATTAATAATATTACTTCTTGAATCCCCTAACAAATATACAATTTAAGTGATATGGTTTGATACCATTGTATTGTCTTGAGCTAAATTTAGGGTAAAATATTTTAATAGACTTGAAAATGTTTAAGTCAAAACCACACAACCCTAAATTTGTATCAATGTTTATCAACAAAATTAACAACTTAGAGATATGTAAGATTAGATCTTATAAAACCTTAAAACACTTAATATTTACATAAGAATCTTCTCACAAACCCAAATATTTTGGGTAGGGTAGACAATTAAAAATTGTTAGTGTAAAAGGGGTACTTTATCTAACTAGATCATTCTTGGCTAGTTCTCCACTAAAGTCCTCTTCACACTAGCTTAACTTTACATAGGGATAAGGTGGTTGAGCCTTTAATGACATGAGTTTTCACACCTCATAAGATGCCAACACTTGTCATAATCTGGTTGCATCCATCTCTCCCCTTGGCCTATATAACTAAGACATTTCTTTTGTAATTCTCACTTCTCAAGTTGAATATAACTTTACGTTCTTGAGAGGAATATAGTTTATTCCTCCTCATATTTCCGGTTTTGCTTTCCTTCAATCATTAGATTCTTGGTAAGCTGGTTAGCAAATCTCACATGGTATCAAAGCAAAATTTGAGTTGTGGATTAACATTCCTTTAGGAAATCTAAGAGTGTAGAGTTTTTTTTTTCAATAGAACTAAGTATGCTCTTCTCTTGCATCCTCAGATGATCTGGAGAATCAGAAAGGTGTAAAAATGTCAATTTTTGGGGGGTTCATGCATTGACTTGTTAGTTACAAGTCTTTTGAAGTTTCCTGGAGAGATTTTGAGTTCACCATTGAGTTCAAAACAGTTGAGATAGTTAGATCTGCCCCTTATTTCGCCTGAAACAGACATCAGAGGCCAAATCTACAATAATTTAAAGCGAGAGGTTTATTGCCAAATCCATCAAAGAATTGTCATTTCGGAGCACTTTGGGTCAAATCCGACCCTGCCATCGCGTTTAGAAGGTTCAAAAATGTTAAAATTGACTATTAATTTGTCAATTTTGGTTGAATTTGCATAAATTTTTTTTTTTTCAAAATCTAAGCATTCAAAAAAATTAAATTCATACATTTCTAAAAAAAACAATGTAGCTTTTAGAAAAAAACTTTTCAAAAATAAATTCTTTTTTAAATGTTTGATATAAATGCAACTTTTGTTTTAAAAAAGTTTGAAAGGTTTGAAAAAATGTTATAATATTTTTATGTTTTCTAAATTTTTAATATGTTTTAACATTTTTACAATATTATTTTTAAATTCCACCACAATTTTCTTTTTTAATATTTTTTATGTTAAAAAATAAATTAAAAATACAAATTAAAAATTAAAATCCCACCCACCTTTCTTTTGACTTTTTAAAAGTTTTAATCATTCTAACTTTTTAAAAAAGTCGTCCATTTATTTTGTTGAATTTTTTTTTTTTAATGTTCTTTTAATTTTTTTTGTTATTTTTTAATTAAAAATAATAAAATATAATGCCACCAAATTTGGAGGAGCTTTTAGTGGAAAGTTAAACTGGAGGTCAGCTAATTTAATTTGGTAGAATGCTACATTTGGCGGAGTTCTAAACTAGCTGGTGGATATCTATATTTGGTGAACCGTTAACTTTGGCGGTAATTCTACTAAATTTGGTGGAATTTTTTAATAGCCCCTCTCTGTTGATGAGTTGGTTTTTGAAGACCAACTTTGAAGGCTCATAACTCGGGCTCCTGACCTCAAAATTCAGTGCAATTTTTTTTTATTTAGGCTAATTTTTCGTGCTCTACGCATTGGTGAAGAAAATTTTAGATTTTGGTGCATGGATTTTTTAGAAATTGTTGATTCTCAGGAACAACTCCTCACCGTCTTGTTTTTTCAAGCTTCAAAGTTGCATAATTTTTCATGTACTTCACACTGCTATTTATTTTGTATGAAATTGTACCAAATGTATACTTATAGCACATGCTCATTTCTTGAGGAATTGTAAAAACATTGAAATCAAAAAATCTGTAACTGCACTAAATATAAAGTGCCAAATCATATTTCTCTGGGGGGTTATTTGATTGAGTAAAGAAGGGGGGTTCTCTTATTGTCTTTGTGCTTGAACCTCTCTCATACTTTGTGCTCTATTTTTCCTTCACTATGGGTACATTTAAGTTTCCATTACTCACGCCCTACAACTACAACACATGGCAAAAAAATGCATGAAATTCCTTAATGCAACTAGGATACACACCTTATGTTGAGAAGAAGGTAACTGAAACCACAAATGATAAGAAAAAACTACTTTAGATGTTTGAACATACAAAAACTCTTGGTTGTTTAAGGAGTTTTGTTTCTCTTGATATAATGTTTCAAATTGAAGCATGTAAAGATTCACATGATGTATGGGAGAAATTAAAAAATCTCTATGGTACAACTGATGAAGTTTGTGGTTATCAAATTGACAATGAACTAATGAATATTGATCCAAAGTCTTTTGATAACATCTAGGATTATGTAACAAAGGTCAATGACCTTAGAGCACAATGTAAATCATGCGGCTTAGAGAAGAAAGAAATTCAACTTGTCTATAACACTCTAAACAAACTTGGACCTGAATTTGCAGCTTTTGTTTCTAGCTTCCATACTCATAGGTTGACAATGGGATCTACATTCACTACACCTTTTTTTGCATCATTTTCTGAAATGTTGTTGCAAGAGCAAGGTAAGCTTCTGTCAATGGGTCTTCTTAAGCCTTCACACTCACAAGCTTTGATGGCTTGTCAACCAAAGGGTCAGAAAGCATCAAGGAAATTGACCGCAAACAAAATCAATTCAAGAAGAAGTCACTAAGAGATCAAGCACAATCATCTTCAACAACAAAAATATACTCCAACTCCTCCTCTTCAAAGGGAAATTTTCAAAATAAGGAAAGGCCAACTTGTAGCTATTGCAAGAAACTTGGTCACGAGGAACATTCTTGTCATAAGAAGCAGATCGATGAGTTAAAGAATCTTCTCAAAAAGAACAGCATCAATATGCCTTCTTCTGTTGGTTAGCAATCCTCTACTTCTTGTTCCAAATCAGGTAAAGGGACAACACATGCACTTGTTGTTACCAATTCTTCAAAAGAGTGGATTCTTGACTTAGGTGCATCACATCACATGGGTTATAGTAAAGAATAGTTTTCTTTGTTGGAGCCTTGTTTTGTGCCCCACATTCTCATTGAGGATGATTCTCTAGTGGAAGTCATTGGGAAGGGTTCAATTGATACTGGAAATGGTACATTTGAGGATGTCCTATGTGTTCCTGATTTTTCATACAACCTTCTCTCCATCTACCAAATCACTCAGAATGGTAGAAAAGTTGAATTCACTCCAGATTTTATCAACATCAAAAATCTTGAAGATAATCCACTCCTTGCGGTTGGTAAGGTCAATCATGAGTCTCGCCTGTATGCTTTCTCTCATTTTGTACCTGATTCACATTCAACTGCATTGCTTACCCATTCAAATGCTATGATAAAACTATGGAATGAGTGATTTGGCTATCTCAACTATCACTATCTTCAACAACTCAACAAACAAAATATGGTCACGGTTCTTCCTCAAATCAATTTTTTAGATGGTGTATGTTTAGGTTGTGCCTTGGGCAAACATCCTGAGGAGAAGTTTGAAAAAAGGAAGGCTTGGAGGGTTTCATAAGTTCTTGAATTGGTTCATAGTGACTTGGTGGGTCCTTTTCCATCATTATCCTTCAGTAAGGCTCACTATTTTCTCACCTTCATTGATGACTATTCCAAATACACATGGGTCTACTTTCTTCGACACAAAGGAGAAGTATTTGATAGATTTCAAGAGTTTAAGACTCGTGCTGAGAAACAATCTAGAAAGTGTATCAAAATTCTCTGCACTGATAATAGCAGAGAATATGTGAACCACTGATTTGAGAAATTATGTACTCTTGAAGGGATTGATCTTGAACATACTATTTCCTACACACCACAACAAAATGGTGTAGCTAAGAGGAAAAATAGGTCCCTGAAAGAGATGGTCGGTTGCATGATCCACACTCGCTCCCTTGCACCTGCATATTGGGCAAAAGGTATCAACTGTGCTACTCACATCTAGAACAAAGTTCCACATAAGGCATTAAAGGGAATCACTCCCTTTGAAGCTTGGTGTGGTAGGAAACTTGTTGTGGGGCACTTTAGAGTTTTTGGCTCCCCAGCATGGGCACATATTCCTTTAGAGAAGCGCAAGGCCTTAGAACCTCAGAGTTGGCCTTGTATCTTTGTTGGTTACCCTGATGATGTCAAAGGATATCACCTAATGGATCCTACAACACAAGAGCTCTTCATTAAGCGTAGTGTGCATTTTGAGGAAAGCTATTCTAGCTCCTCCTCTACTCTTCCTTCCTCCATAGTGGATTTTGAGGATTCTACTATTAAGGATTTTTTTCAAGCTTCCTCTAGTCGTCAAGTTGATCATGAGATTTCATCTTCCTCTTTAGAGAGTTCAAAATGTACTTCTCCATCCCCTACCATGCCTCGTTGGGCTCAACAAACACTTGAGTTTGCAGGCAATCTTGTTGGGGATCCTTCAAGTTCGTGAAAGACTTGTTCACAACATCAAGACATTCCACATTCCTACATCATCACAACTTTAGATCCACAAAAATTTCATGAAGCATCTAGTATTTCTAAGTGGGATTCCACAATGGAGGAAGAGTATAATTCTTTAATAGGTATAGAACATGGGATCTTGTTCCACTTTCTCAGGGAAGAAAGTTGGTTCGGTGTAAGTGGATCTATTGAGCCAAATTTTTAGCAAATGGCTTAGTTGACAAGTATAAAGCATGACTTATGGCCAACGGTTTCTCTCAAGTACTAGGTATTGACTACACTGAGACCTTTTCCCTTGTTGCCAAAATGAACTCCATTCGCTTGCTACTTGCTATTTCTATAACTCATGGTTGGGTTGTACATCAAATGGATGTGAAGAGTGCATTTATTTATGGAGCATCCACAAGGATTCATTCAAGATTCTTCATTGGTTTGTAAACTAAGGAAGTCTCTCTATGGCCTCAACCAGGCTCCACGAGCTTGGTATGCCAAAATGGACTCCTTTCTTCTCTCCATTGGGTTCTCCAGATGCCATTCAAATCTGAATGTCTACATCTTGTGGCAGGAGGATGTTCTTCTCTTCTTGGCTCTCTATGTTGATGAATTGATTGTCACTTGGAGCACTTCATCCATCATCACAATTGTGAAGAATGCTTTGCATGATAGATTTTCCATAACTGACTTGGGTCTCTTGCACTACTTTCTCAGGATCAAGATCACACAAACCTCTTTTGGGATCTCACTTGCACAACCCAAGTATGCTCTTGATCTTTTGTCACGTTTTCATATGGCTCATTGTAAGCTTTCACCGACTCCATTTCTATCTGGAGTTAAGCTTGAGGTGAAGTGTTCCACACCACTAGTTGATGCTACTTTGTATCGTAAACTTGTTGGTAGCCTCATCTACTTGACTCATACTCACATTGAAATTTCCTTTGAAGTTGGAATTGTTTCACGCTTCATGACGGAACCACATAAGCTTCATTGGAAAGTTTCCAAACGCATCTTGCACTACATCTAGGGCACTCATCAATATGGGATTCACTATACAGCAGGCACAAGTTCAGACTTACTGGGATACACAGATTCTGATTGGGTTGGTGATATTGATGATCACAAGTCCACATCTAGCTATAGTTTTCACTATGGTTCTAGCCCCATTTGTTGGAAAAGCAAGAAGCAACATGCCATTTCTCTTTCTTCAACTGAGGCTGAGTATCGGGGGGATGTCAATGCTGCCACTAAGGCTATTTGGCTTCAGAATATCCTCACTAAACTTGGCATCACCTTTTAGAAGCCATCAGTCATCTATTGTGACAACCAAAGCGCCATCCAAATCTTGAAGAACCCAGTGCATCATCATGAACCAAACACATCGAGATCCATATGCATTTTCTTTGGGAGCTGATTCAGGAGTAGGTCATTGATTTGTGATACTATCCTACAATAGATCAAGTTGTAGATCAGATGCTTGTGTGGATCAATCTATTCTCTCTTGGTTGCATAGTAAATCAGTTGCTTTGATCTCTCATTTGTGATAAGCATTTTGGTTGCAAGTGATTTTTGGGAGTTGTGGGGTTCACTATCAACTCCAACAAAGACATAGATATGTAATTGATTGAATCAATAACTAGATAAGTAATAATTAGGCACATGATACATGGACATATAATTGATTGACACAACTAAGTGAGCTTATCCTAACTAGGTGTATATAATGCAATATAGTAATATACTAAGTGAAAAAATAAATGATTCTCCAATAATTAAGCAAATACTTTAATGTCAATATTTATCATTTATTTATAGTGTTTAGGTATGTGATCCATGTTGAGTTATGTGACTAAATAAGCTCAATATCTTCATTTACAAGATTGTTTACATCAAAATATTGCTTCTATTTTAAAAATTATTTATCTTGATACAAGATTGATCTCTAGCATTTAAATTTTCTCATCCATCATGCTAATGTGTTAAGGCTAGGGTTATGGTGTAATATACTCAATGAATATTAATAATATTACTTCTTAAATCCCCTAACAAATATACAATTTAAGTGATATGGTTTGATACCACTGTATTGTCTTGAGCTAAATTTAGGGTAAATTATTTTAATAGACTTGAAAATGTTTAAGTCAAAACCACACAACCCTAAACTTGTATCAATGTTTATCAACAAAATTAACAACTTAGAGATATGTAAGATTAAAAATTATAAAACCTTAAAACACCTTGATGTTTACACAAGAACCTTCTCACAAACCCAAATATTTTGGTTAGGGTAGACAATTAAAAATTGTTAGTGTGAAAGCGGTACTTTATGTAATTAGTTCATTCTTAGCTAGTTCTCCACTAAAGTCCTCTTCACACTAGCTTAACTTTACATAGGGATAAGGTGGTTGGGCCTTTAATGACATGAGTTTTCACACCTCATAGGATGCCAACACTTGTCATCATCTGGTTGCATCCATCTCTCCCCTTTCCTGTATAACCAAGGCATTTCCTTTATAATTCTCACTTCTCAAGTTGAATATAGCTTTGCATTCTTGAGAGGAATACAGTTTATTCCTCCTCATATTTTTGGTTTTTCTTTCCTTCAGTTATTAGATTCCTGGTAGGCTAGTTAGCAAATCTCACAAAAATGATTATAGATTTAAATGTCTACTCGATCTTGCAAACCCTGAATTGTTCATGATTTATGCATTAATACTAAGAACCCAATATATAGAATTTATATTTATGTGTTTTAAAAAAATTTAGTAATGGACCAAAATTCCTTCATATCTTATTGCTCACACCTTGAAAATTCCCTTCATGGGTTTTAAATTAACATTGATACCTAGATTTACAAAGGAAGCCAAATAGTAAAAGGTAGGTTTCATTATTCTCTTTCTCTTTCCATTTGGCAACACCCACTTTGGTGCGCTCAACAACACCCTCATTGGTGTGCTCAATTATCATCTTCTCCACAATTTCCATCCTTTTGTAGTGTCTTTATTCTCTTTGAACAATATGTTTTTGTCTTCTTTCTTCTCTATTTGGTCTTGTCATGTTCACTTTTCTTGCAAATTCAAATTGTTCTCTAACCTATCTTGTTTTTGTCTTGTCTCCTTTTACCATGGGTGTGATTATTTTGGGATTATATTGGTATTTATTAATTCCCATGGTAGTTATTTAGTAATTTTTCTTATTGGTAACATCTCTTCGAGGATCCTTTTCAAAATCCCTCCCCTTTCCATTCTCCATCCCCTTGGTGTCTAACCACCTCACATAGGGTAGACACCAAGAGGACTGTTCCTCAAGTTTTCATCTCTTCCTTGTTTTTTCTTTTCTTTTCTATGTATTATTTAAAATTTAAAATTTTGAGTATTGTTGACATTTATATGACCTAACTAGGGCCTCGAAAATATAACCAATTTTAGCAAGAAAAATGGGGAAACATAGACCAAATTTCTAAGCCACAAGTGCTTTCTAAGTGTTGTATTTTATACCCCAAACTTAGTTATATAAAAGGAGTAATGGTTTGAGTTAGACAAAAGATTAATTGCTTAACCATATATATATATATATAGCATAAAGTCATACAAGACAATGCAAATAGAATTTCAGTATCTTTATATTAGTTATCTTAAGGGAGTACAATCAAATCTCCTTATATATCTTTTTACATCATATATATAATTATCACAAAGAAACATCGAAAAATAGCTTGGAGTAATAATAGGGGGTTCACCAAAATTACAACTAGTAGACCTATTCTGCTTTACTTCAGTAGGAAATGAGATCCCCACCTCAAATTGATTAACAACCCTTAGGTGAACCAAGTCAAAGTAGGAATCTTCAAATTTCCTTATGCTTGAAGGACAAGGATCAAGGTCAAACAACACTCTGGAGAGAAAAACTAAAAATATTGAACTAACACCAAAATGCAATCTAACACTTGAAACAACAATATTAAACTCAAAACTGACAGAACCTACAGTCAAATCGCAAATCAAAGAAGGGAATATCTATGTGTACCTTTCACCAAAAGAAAATTTAAAGCTATTGTGGGACTCATTCACCCATGGGAAAATGGGTCCTTTTTAAGGGTTTATTTGTAGCTTTCAAGAGCCTCTAATGCAGATTTGTAGCTTTCAATTTATCCAAGTGGTAGTGTTAGAATGTCAAATAATTTTTGTAGGTGAGTTTTTGTGAGATGGCAACTTTTGTAACTTTGTCAACTCCAAATTTTGCTCTTCAGAAGATATTCAAGCTTTCTTTCACCTAGATCTACAAACACAACATGAAATGGAAAAATTATTTGTTTTTGGTGAGTGGGGGTTTGCCTTGGTCAAACCCCATTTTGGTAATCAAACCTTGAAATGAATATAATCATGAAAGAGGGAATGAAGAATGAACAAATCTATGTTACCAATCAACAAACCCTTGAATTAAGTCCTTGAATGAAGGTTTTCAACTACATGAAATGAATTCAATGGATTTGGATCTTTACACTTGAATATTGCTTGAAATAATGCTTTGATCACTTGATTTGATCATGAAACCCACATCACAATGTTAGCTCCAAAAACATGCATGATGCAAGAATACTTTCATATGACAATTGGATCTTGATTACTGCAATAAATCTTTGATAAATCTACCTTTGAATGCTCTTGAAGTTCTTCAAAATTATCTTGAATTTCTCTCTTAGATCTTGAAAATTGATAGGTTCTTCTCCAAATCTTCTAGGTGAAACATAGTGAAATAACTTTGTATTTATAGGTATGTGTCCTTAATTTCCTGAAATTCAAATATCACAAGCCGACATCTGAATATACACTTAGAGATCTTAAAATCCCACCAAAAACATAATTTAAATTTAGGTCCTAAGGTCAAGGGAGGACCCACTTTCCCATGGGCGAATGCATCCTAGGTCCCTAAACCTAGGACACACATTTCTCAAGGTAAAGTCTTAAGGCATTAATAAATGTCAGATTTCCTCTTTGAAAAATATAATTAAATAGGCTTGGAAAATGAATTAAAGGGACAATTAAGGCCAAATAAGCTCAACTAATTAAAGGATCCCTAAAAAAGTGTGAAAGTGTAAAGGGATACACTTTACAACACTAAATTAAGGCATAATTAGGTCCATTTTAACTAGGAGGGACCAAACAAGTGTGAAAATGTAATGAGATGATTTTTTCTACACTACATTTAACCCCCACTTTAGTGAGAGGATGACCTTGTGCCAAAATCACACTAAAGTAGACAATCAAAACATATGTATGCAATAATGACAAGACACTCAATCATACAATACCAAAGACTAAAAGAAAAGTAAAAGAAAAAAAGGGCGAAGCAAACCTTGATTGTTTGTCCAATGCAATGTGGATCAAGCCTCAACTATTTATCTAAAAAAAAGTTCAAAAGAGGAATTCAATGTCCACTATGCAAACAACAACACATGCTCACATGAGCTAATGGAACCTTATGTTGTCCACTAGGTGAGCCCCCAAAGGGTGGCTAAGTGAGAAGTCATGCCAGGTGTATAGGCTCTATCATACAATGATAAAGTCATGCTAGGTCTATAGACTCTCACTATATAATGAGAAATTCATGCCAGGTCTATAGGCTTCTCATCATACTAACCATACCAAAGCTATACCTATAATAACTTCTATAAGGCACCACAAAAATATGAACTTTGAGCTTCACAAGGTTAGCAAGCTATGTTATACTAAACACTTATGAACAAAAATACAAATAAACATGTTCAAATGGATTTTTCTTTGTTCATGTAAGGTATCCTCTTAGGAAACATCATGCCTAATGTCTCCAAGAGAGGAAAAGTTTGGGATAAAATATTCATAACTTAGGGAATGCAATGCATAGCATCACCACTAAGAGGAAAGTCGCATGCCAAGAAAGGTCACACTCTTGGAGGACATGAAACCCAATGACACCACCAAGAAAAAGATGCATCATGAGAAGTAAGAAGATCACTCAATGAAATGTAAAGAATGACAAAAATTTCAAAAATAATATTGCCAATGTATGCCCCCACTTTAAAGAAATTTTTGAACACCATGTTGTGGGAAATTTAATTTAAAGTAGCAAATGATCTATGCTAACAATAAAGGAGACATGCGAGATTATTTAGAAATCCCTATGCCAAGTCATATGTTTCCAAATGAAGCTACATCATGAAAAAGAGGGGTTTCCCCCAACATGAAATCTAAAAATCACATAAGGGATCCATGAATTTAGGGTCAATATGTCTTTGCTACAATGATATTATAGAGTTCGAAAATGTCACCATTCCACAAATAAATCTGGATCAAGGAAGAATGAAACATACAGAGCGAAAACAAAGAAAATATTTTGGGTCAACATTGAAGAGTCCTAAACGTTTCGACACCTTGCATCATCCCCAAAAGGAAAACACAAGACAAGCGAAAAGATAAAGGATTACAACATATAGAAGAATGAAGATGCAAATAGAGGAATGCACATGAAGATACATCAAACAAAATAATACAGGGGATCACATTATGCACATGCAACCAAATAAAGAACATGAAAAATAAAACAAAGACAAGACTAGCAAGACACATGCGAGTCAACCTATTAGTAGGTTGTGCACATCCCAATCTTGTTCAGTATATGCGAAAGGCAGACAACTAGCCAAAGGGACAACATCAAGTTCCAAACTAGGACAAGCACTAATTTCAAAACTCTCTTTAGGAGGATCAACATTTAAGCCCATATAAGAAGAAAACAATGAATTCAACTCATTATGCACTTTTTCATCAATATTAGTGGTTTCATCTTCATCCAAGTTAATCACAATAGCAGGTCTAATGACAATATCCATAGAAGCTTATTGTTGTTTATGTTGTGGCAAAGGTGAAGAGGCATCATGAATTGCTTGAGACAAGTTTGGATTTTTATTTTCTATATTGTTCTTTTCTTCCTTTGTTTGAAACAAATGAGCAATAGCACGATGTCTATGCCCATGCTCTCTAGTATTTCTATTTCTTTTCACTTGGTTTTCAATTTGAAATTATGTAGGAGCGGGTTTATCAACCATATATTTATTTTCTTCCTTTAAGGGAGGAATATAAGGAACCACGAGAGGTTCAACAATTTTCTCTTTAGCTTTGTAAACTTGTTTGACTTTAGGAGGCACAATGGCACTAATTTAGTTATATTGTGGCCTCTTATAGGAAATAGGTAAAGGACTTGCTATAAGCTGGTATTGGTTACTTGGAAGAGCTTTTATTTCACTAGGAGGCTCAATCATAGGTTGAGGCATATTGGTAAGGGATAAATCTGTTATATGTTTTTCCTTAGACTTCTAATAGGATTAGAATAAAATTCTTCATAGGATCTAACAGGTTCTATAGGCTCAGGCCAAAAGAAATCTAATGAGAAATTCCCTCAGGAAGACACAAGATGAAAGCCACTATGATGTATAGTAAAAATCTCATTGTTAAATGGAAACTTTAAACATTTATGCACAATCGATGAGATGATGTTCATGGAGAAAAGCCATGGATAACCTAACTTCACACGAAATTGGTCCGACGATAGGATGATGGTGGATGATACACTTAATTGTTTCAGTTCAACTTTCAAAGGAAGAGTTATCGAACCTATTGAGGGAAAGAAAAACCATTATGTGTTTTGATCCATGCTTTCAGTATTTCATAAGTATCTTGATAAAGCTCACACACAAATAGGAATTCTTCAGTGATCACGTTCTCTACATAGACAAGATCAATTAATATCCCATTAGTAGGCTTGTCATCGATTCTTCCAGCTATGTAAAGAGGACCATCGGGTGCATGTTTAAGTATGTCATTTTGTGAGAAAGCAATGTCAAGGGGAATATTGGTTCGACCCTTATGAGGTTTAGCTTCAATAACTCCAACCATAGATTCTATAAAGTGTTCCTCATTGTAATTCATGGTATCGTCATCCGTGTCAACATTCATCACAACACTCTTTGTTTCACGAGCTTTGACAAAGGAGATACTATGATTTAGAATAGGATTATTAAAGATTTACAAGTTTTTATTAGGAGGAGCTACAAATTTATTACCTTGATAATTAACACTACCAATTTGAATATGATTAGAATCAATGAGGTCTTACACAAGATGTTTAAGACACTTACAATGTTTTGTATCATGTCCATTTTTTCGGTGAAAATGGAAAAAGGCATTTGGTCTATAGTTTGAAGGTAAAGGTTTAGTAGGATCAGGAGCTCTAACATGAGGCAAGGAAATCAAATTCTTTTCTAAGAGCTGCAACATGATATTATGAAGGGTATCAAGAAGAGGAATTATCTATTCCTATTTGCAAATAGATTTTTCATCTTTATAGCCACCACTTGAGTGTCAATATGTTGAGTTGGTTGAGGGGAATTTAGTTGTAAAAAGCCCTTATTTTGTTTCTTGAAAGGTTGATAGTTGGTTTGAGGTGTGGATTCAAAAATTTTAGGACGATTAGATGGAGTTTTCACTTCATAGCTACTAATCGAGTTTTGATAATCACGAAGGGCAGTACACAATTGTGTGAAGGAGGGAAATTTCAACATCTCAAGTTTAGCTTGGATTTTGTTTTGTAAATTGGCAATAAACATTATTTGAAATTCAACATTGGGAATCTTAATTTTATTTGTGAGTAAAGAATTTTATATCACGCTATGAAATCAATGAATTTTTCATCATCCCTTTGTTTACATGTCATTAAATTAGCTAGGGTTATCTTAGGACCCATGCGAATTTGGAATTGGTTGTAAAAGGCATCAATAATTTCATTGAATGAACTAATTGAAATATTTGGTAAGGGTAAAACCACTCTAAAGTAGTATCTTTCAAGGATCTAGGAAAGAGTTTAGCCAAGAGTTTATCCTCAAAAATGAAGTCACTACATAAGGTTGTGTATGCAGAAACATGGCTAACAAGATCTCCTTTCCCACCATATTTCTCAAATCTAGGACCCTCTATACCTTGTGGCATTTGTGTTCTCAATATCTCCAAGGATAATGGGTTGGATTTTTTGTATTTTGAAGGTTTTCCATTGTGATTTTGATTCAATGTAGCAATTTTTTGTTGGAGGGATGAAATATTTTGCAAAAGTGTGTTAAGGATGGGATCATTGTTTGTGTTGAGAGATGGAGGTGAATAAGATGTAAGTATATATGTGTTTGGAGGACAAGTTAATCATAAATTATTTAGGGGAGATGGATTAGGAGATATGATATTGGAATGCACAAATCTAGAAGGATTCCTAGTGGAAATACCTAAGGTAGTATGGACATTGCTAGTAGGTTGTATGGTTGTAGTGATAGTTGGATTAGTGTATGTAGGGATAGAGGTCACAATTGTGGAAAGAGGAATTGAATTTCTACCTTTTCTTTGAGAATATCCCAAATCTTGAGCACAACCATTCATCGTAGTGACATGTTTATCGACAATATAGGCTAGGCTATGAATAATCTCTATTCCATGTTCATTTTAAAGCATCTGTCTCATGTTATCTATGAAAGGAATTGCAGTACCAACCATGTAATCAAAATTCAATTTTTTTTGAAATTTCTCTAATTCTTCATCCATTCTTCTAAGGTTCTCTTGAGGGACATTAACAATCATTGATTCAACATTAGTGACATTAGTTGTTGGTAAGGAGGTCATCGGGAATGAGGTGTCAAAGGTATGATCCATAGTGGGTTGATTAGCGTCAACACTATGAGTGAAAGAGTTACAGAGCCCAAGATACACAATGATTCATGTATCACATGATGATATGAGTCTCAAACTACATCTCATGACAATATTAGGAATAAGACACCAAATTGTGAAGCTCATACAAGTTTCAAAAGCCTAGGTGGACCCAAAATGGAGGATAAACACTAGATGAATGCAACTAACAATCAATGCAATGCAAATATGTAAAAGGAGATATCAATTTTTTAGATTCTAAGCAAGATAATTTTCTGATTACACTATGCAAAAATTGAAAATGATGTCTTGTAAATACAAATTTGAATTGAAACAATGCATTGATTTTGACAATTTAACCTTAATATGATAAATTTTAGAAAACAATTTTTTTGCAAATTGAAACAATAAATTGAAAAACAACAAAATAGAATATAGAAATAGAGATTTTGATGCCCATAAATGTAAAAAAATTCCCTGATCAAGGACTCATTCGCCCATGGGCGAATGGGTCCTAGTTTAGTGTTTAAAAAAAAAAAAAATTACTAATTTTTGCAGTAATTCCTAAGGTTTTCATATTCTGGCATGAGACAGGTGGTTACAGTTTCAAAATTCTAGAAAATGAATTCAAAATGCAAGTGCAAAATGATGTTAAATGACAAACTAGGAGACCTAATTTGAAATGCAATTTTGACTCAATTTTCAAATGTAAATGAATGATGATGCAATGCTATGTAAACACTATGTAAAATGACTAATATTTTTGTATTTTCCATATTTTAAAGAATGCAAAAAAAATGCAAACCTAAAACCCTAAAAAAGATGCAAATTAATGAAAGTTAAGAGCCCTAAATGAAATGAAAATCAATGCAATGCAATGTAAATGAATGCAAGATCTAGATCTAGGGTTGAAAATGAACTCCAAATCAGCAAGTTATGATGTTCAAATGTTAGGTTCACTAGAATGAAACATTAGAAAATAGGTTGGGGGAGAAAAAGTGGTTCCCCCAAATAATGATAGGCGGAACTATTCTCCTTTATTTCATTAGGAAATGAGATCCACACAAAGAATTGACTTACAACTCTTAGGTGTATCAACTCAAGGTGTGAATCTACATATTTCCTTATGCTTGAAGGACGGGGGTCCAGGTCAAACCACACTTTGGGGAGAAAAACTAAAAATAGTAAACTAACACCAAAATGCAATCTAACACTTGAAACAACAATATTAAACTCAATAATGACATAATATACAATCAAATTGCATATCAAAGAAGGGAAAACCTGAGTGTACCTTTCACCAAAAGTTAGTTTTTGAAGTTGTTTTGGAACTCATTCACCCATGGGTGAATGGGTCCTTTGTTAGGGTTTTCCTATATCTTTCAAGAGCCTCTAATGTAGATCTATAGATTTCAATTTGTCCAAGTGGTAGTGCAAAAATTTCAAAGGTAATTTATGTAGGCGAGTTTCCATGAGATAACAACTTTTATGAAAACTTTTGCAACTTTGTCAACTTCTTCAAATTTTTCTCTTCGAGAGATCTTCAAGATTTCTTTCACCTAGATCTACAAACACAACATGAAAGAGAAAATTTGTTTTTTTTTGTTGAATCAGGGTTTGCCTTGGTCAAACCCCGTTTTTGGTAATCATTTCCTTGAAATGAATAAAATCATGAAAGAGGGAATGAAGAATAAACAAATCTATGTTACCACTCAACAAACCCTTGAATAAGTCCTTGAATGAAGGTCTGCAACTTGTATGAAATGAATTCAATGGATGTGGATCTTGACACTTGAATCTTGCTTGAAATAATGCTTTGGACACTTGATTTGATCTGAAACCTACATCACAATGTTACCTCCAAAAACATGCATGATGTAAGAAGACTTTGATATGACAATTGGATCTTGATTACTGCAATAAAACTCTAATAAATCTTCCTTTGAATTCTCTTTAAGTTCTCCAAAATTCTCTTGAATTTCTCTCTTAGATCTTGAAAATGCCAGGTTCTTCTCAAAATCTTCTTGGTGAAAAATAGTGAAATAACTTTGTATTTATGGGTATGTGTCCTTAATTTCCCAAAATTCAAATATCACAAGCCAACATCTGAATATACACTTAAAGATATTAAAATCCTACCAAAAACATAATTTAAATTTAGGTCCCAAGGTTAAGGGAGGACCCATTATCGCATGGGCAAATGGGTCCTAGGTCCCTAAACCTAGGACACACATTGCTCAAGGTAAAGTGTTATGTTAAGGCATTAATAAATGTCATGTTTCCTCTTCGGAAAATTTAATTAAATAGGCTTGTAAAATAAATTAAAGGGACAATTAAGGCATAATTGAGCTCAATTAATTAAAGGAGCCCTAAACAAGTGTGAAAGTGTAAAGGGATACACTTTACAACACTAAATTAAGGTGCAATTAGGTCCATTTTAACTAGGAGGTCCCAAACAAGTGTGAAAATGTAAAGGGATACATTTTTCTACACTACATATATATATATATTTCCTTATACTCTATAGTCCTTCTCTCTACTTCTTAAATATATTATCTCATGCATATATCTTTTACATATAATCTATACATATATTATTGCATAAACATACTCCCTCCCCTTTTGCTATTCATATCTTTTCCTATACATATATCTGTGGGATGTGACCCATTTATCATACTCTTACCTCAATGGTATCTTTTGACTCTTATGATCCACAAGTTCTTTGTGGGAAGATGTAGGAGGATTTGGTTGATGGTGTTTGAACTTTTGCTTTTTCCTGTCAACATGCTTCAATGAAAACATAACCATAACCTTTACATATTAGAATAAATAATTAAATTAATTATAATATAAGTTAAAATGAATCTAAATATATAAATTTTAAATATATAAATATGATTAGCTATATATTAACATTTATTTTTGAAAGAACACAAAGACCATTGAGAGGGGGTGAATTAGTGGACTGCAATTTTTATCTTTCTAAGCAATATGGCAATAAACATTGAAAGCATATACCAAGAGAAAAAGAAAGGCAACTAAACCAAACTCAAAAAATGCATCCCACAACACAAGATATACAAGGAAAACTCAAGATGGGAAAAACCTCGATGAGAATAGCTGCTAGAGACTACTATTCTAATCCAACCTCACAATAAAAATGATTTATGTTTACAATTTATGGGCACCAACCCAAAGGAACACCAATTCCAAGTTTATGAGCACCAACTCAAAGGAGCTTCTACCCCTAATCTAAGCACCCACTCAAATGATTATACCATAAAATATTTTAGATACACTTTTAGTATCATGTTACAAATGAAATTTTGTAACTCGTATAGATTTCTGCACTTATGAAGACTTTGATGATTTTTTGTTCTCAACCAACTTCTAGTCTTCAATCATTAACTAACTCTATAAGTATTCTTGATTTCCTCTTTTCTGTTCTTTTTCAGCTTCACACCAACCTCTATGATCTCCTCTACATTCACACAATAATTCTCTTAAAAAACTCACATACCTTCACACCCTTCTACAGTAATAAAGCATTCTTCACTTAGAAATTAATACTATGTTTTTACAGAGTTATCTTCTCTCTTTCTCTCCACTCATACCCTCTCTCCACTCTCTTCATACACACACACACATGTATATCCCAACAATGAATAACTACCTTTGTTATATATTACTCCTCTAGAACAAATAATTTTTTTAGCCATAATCTTCTGAAGAACAACTTCTTCTACAACTTTCTGACATTCCTGTAGCAACTTTCTGCACATTTTTGATATTCCTATAGCAGCATATGAGATGGATTATCTCTATCATCACAACTTCTAAATCTTCCCTAATCTTCTTTAATATTTTGTTATTTTATATTTTTGCAGAACAATAAAAAACTAAATCTTATCCTTCTTTTGTTATCCCATATGCAAGTTTTTAATGCTCTTCTTGAGCAACTAAAAGATTTGATGTTGCTTCTCCTATTTAGACTAGCTTCCATTAATTTAAAATGCCTCTTCTTATTTTTAATCAAAACAAAAATCAAATCCCTTTTGTATCGATGGTTTGATTTGCCCAGTTAAATTGACTGCTTGCAAATTTGATTTCAACATCTAATTTGCAATAAATAGGAAACTTTATCTATGGTGTCATCACCACTTAACAGACTTTTCAAGAGGTATGTAAACTAAAAAGGATTATAAAATATTTTCAGTAGGTGCAGCTATAGAGACTTCACTGCCAAGCAAAGAATCTGATTTTATTATTTGCCAATGCATCTTGAAGACAAAGAAAAAAGATTATAAAACCTAATTAAAGTTTCATATGCATTGGGCTAAGATAATTGCCTATCTGATATGCATTGATTTAGGGTTAAACCACCATATCTCCTGTTGAAGGAAAAAAACAAATAAAAAATTCCTTTGCATGTTACTCTTTGCTGTCATAGCATCTGAGCATTGTCATAACATTTGAGCAATGACAAAAATAAAACCAATCTCGTGTAGTCACACACAACAAAATCCTATACATACAAAAACCCTAGTAGATAAAAAATGACTTAATCAGCCAACCTACACATATTCACCAAGTCATCATTATTCCACGTATTCTTTGCCATGTGTATGCCATGTCAGTATTCTCTAATTGGTCCAAGTTGCAAAGCTATCTTTTTGCATGTTTAAACATTGACCAGTGTTGAATTTGATTTGAGTTGTGAAGTTTCTGTCACAGTGAAGTTCCTGTAGCTATGTGTGTCCCTATAAATGTGCTTCTTATCATGTAGCTACAAACTGTGAGGTTATCCTGTAGCTGCACACTATGAGGTTCTTGTAGCATGAGTTGCACGTAGTGAAATTCCTGTAGCATAAGTTGACATCAATGGCAATCTAAATCCAACAATCTCAATGCCAACAATTCCCCCCTTTGGAATTGATGTCAACTAATCAATTGCTATGCTTTCAACTGAAGTTTTTCCCTTTCATCCAGATAAAATTATCCCCCTTTGACAATGGAAAAGGGTGTCATAAAGACCACTTTCAGATCAGATACCACTTTGCTTGCATAAATTTCAAATTATCTTCTCACCCTTTGTCATAAAACTAAAAAGACATCAGACTAAACACACCACTTTCAGATTGTCTCCCCCTGTCATGACCATAACAAGATTCAAATTTGCACTAACCAAATGGTAATGCATGTTCCAGTATAAAGGACATCAATAATCTTGGACAACATAAACTACTATTAGAGATAGCAAGTGTATAGGTGTATGATATGAGCAACAACCATCTCTCCTTGAACTTCAAACTTGAAACTTCTACCCCCTTGGAGTAGAACAAACTTAGGGATGTAAGATGAAGTATAATAGGCTCCCCCTAAATCATAAACTTCCTTATCCAACTAAGTGTTAGAAGAGGGAGATACAACTCCCAATCTCATTCTCAAATACTCAAATGTCTCTTTGCGAAATGGTTTGGTAAGGATATTAGCTATTTTCTCACCAATAGTCACATATTCAAGTTGAACTTCTTTTTCACTCACTTTTTTCTCTCAAGAAATGTTACTTAATAGCTATGTGTTTGGTTCTTGAGTGCATAATTAGATTCTTAGAAATATTGATTGCACTGGAATTATCACACATAATGGAAATAGGTTTTGAATATTCTACCAGAATATCTTTTAGTGTTTGTTTCATCTAGAGAACTTGAGAGCAACATGAGGCAATAGCTATATATTCTGCTTTAGCTGTAGACAACAAAATAGATTCTTACTTTTTACTATGCCAAGAGACCAATCTACCACTAAGGAAGAAAGCACCTTCACTAGTGCTCTTCCTGTCATCTATGCACCAATCCCAATCTGCATCGGTGTAAGCTTGCAAAGTGAAGTCATCATGTTTAGCATACCGTAAACCATAGATCAAACTACCTTGCAAATATGTAAAAAAATTTCTTACTGCATTCAAATGAGATTGTTTTGGAGAATAATGAAATCTAGCTACCATAGAAACTGCTTGTACAATATATGGTCTAGAGGCAGTAAGGTACAATAGACTTCCAATCATGGATCTGAACATGGTTTGATCAACATTAGGTGAGTCATCATTCTTGGACAACTTGCATCCAGTCACCATAGGTGTACTAATAGGTTTACAATCATCCATTTGAAACCTTTTCAACATGTTTTTAGCATACTTGGTTTGTGAAATAAAAATTCCTTTGTCTGATTGTGAAATTTACAAACCAAGAAAGTAGGACAACTCATCTATCACTGACATTTCAAATTCTTGTTGCATTTGATCAACACATTTCTTGCACAAATTGTCATGACTTCCAACAAAGATGATATCATCTATATAACCAACAACAATAATCATATGGTTACCTTCCACTTTGGTGTATAGATTGCTATCAACACACCCTTTCCTGAAGCCTTGCTGGTGTAAATAGTTGTCCAATCTAGAGTACCATGCTTTAGGTGCTTGCTTTAACCCATATAGTGCTTTTCTCAATCTACATATATAATCTCCTTTTTCAAGTGACTCAAACCCTTCAAGTTGTTCCATGTAGACTTCTTCCTCAAGATTACCATTCAAGAATGTAGAATTAACATACATTTGATAAAATTTGTAGTTCTTATATGTTGAGAATGCTAAGAACTTTCTAATAGCCTCTAGTCTTACAACCAGGGAAAATGTTTCCTCAAAATCTATGCCCTCGACTTGTGAGTATCTCTTGCATACTAGTCTAGCTTTATTTCTAATCACTTTACCTTCTTCATTTACTTTGTTCTTGTAGACCCATTTCGTGCCAATAATGTTCTTATCAGTTGGCCTTGGAATTAAATCCCATGTTTTGTTTCTTTCAATTTTTTGTAGCTCCTCTTTCATAGCCTTTATCCAATCTTCACTCTTGTTGGCCTCATTGTAACTCTTTATTTCTATTTTAGTTAGAATACACAAGTTGACTTGATCATCATTTCTAGCATGTCTTCTTCTAGTTTGCACACCAATATCCTTTCTTCCTATAATCTGATCTTCAGGGTGGTACTTCTGAACATGCTTGCTTGGGGGTTTGTTTGGAGTTTTTTCAACTACGTCTTCTGCATTTTTTGATTGCTCTTCACCTTCATTATGATGTTCTTCAATCTAATTTTTTGATTTTTTCCTTTCATCTATTCTCACATGTACACAATCAACTACTCTTGAGGCATTTATTGAAACACTTATATGCCTTACAATGAGTTGAGTATCCTAAGAATATTCCATCATCACATCTTGCATCAAAACAACCAAGCCCATCATCATCTTTCTTAATGAAACACTTGCTACCAAAAACATTGAAGTATTTGACAGAAGGTTTCTTACCATACCATATCTCATAAGGTGTCCTTTTACTATTCACTCTTAGCTGGGCCCTATTTAGTGTGTATACTACTGTATGAACAACCTCTTTCCAATAAAAATCTGGTAGATTTAACTCATTAAGCATAGTTCTTGCCATTTCTTTCACATTCCTATTATTCCTCTCAACAACTCCATTTTGTTGAGGTGTTCGGGTAGCAGAGTATTGTCTTCTAATCCCATGTTCACAATAGTCTTCAAATTGATTTGATGTAAATTCTCCACCACGGTCTGATCTTAAACATTTCAACTTGAAACCACTTTCTTTCTCAACCATTTTTTTGAATACCTCGAACCTTTTAAATGCTTGTGACTTATATTGTAGGAAAGTTACCAAAGTCATCCTTGAGTAGTCATCAATCAACAACATAAATTATTTGTCACTATTTAAAGATCTTGTCCATGTAGGACCACATAAATCAATATGTACTAACTCAAGTGGCCTTGTGGTTGAGTACTCTTTATTCTTGAAACTTACTTTGGTTTGCTTCCCTTTTTGACATTCATCACAAATAGTGTTTGTTGGTTTAGTTATCTTTGGCATGTGTCCCACATAACCTTTTGAGCTTACATTGACAAGATTGTCAAAATTTATGTGTCCTAGCCTCCTAGGCCATAAACAACTCTCATTCATTTGTCCAATCATACATTGAGCTTCATGACATTCTCTCAAGTTGTAGACATTTCCATCTATTCTTTTACCTTCAACAACTAATTTTTCATTGTTCTCTTTCCTAATTTCACATTCTTTGGAATCAAATGGAAATTTATAACCGCTGTCACACATTTGACTAACACTAAGCTATGTTTTATCCCTTCAACATAGTATACATCCTTTTTGAGCAGTTTCCCATCAATGCTTAGGATTCCTTTACCTTTTATCTTGATTAAGGAGTTATTACCAAGCTTAACTGAACCACTGTTCTAATCTTCTAACTGTTTGAATTTATTCTTATCTCCAATCATGTGATTGGTGTAGCTACTATCTATTACCCATAGATTTTTCTTCTTTGTGTGTAATGTTGTTTGTGATAACATGCTTGATTGAACTCTGTATTTACTTAACTTTTTCCATTCTTGCTTGGTTTCATTCTTCTTTGCTGCTACTTTTTGTTTATTTTTATTCTTGGGGGCAACAACTACATTCTTTTCATGTTTAGTAGATCTTTCTCTACAGAAATTTGTAGTGTGTCCATAGTCATGACAATAGTAGCATTCAATATTCTCATTGAGCATAGGAAAGTTGAAGCTTTTACTAGTCTGACTTAAAATTTTACAATCTGCACTCGTATGTCCCAAATTATTGCAATTGTAGCACACAATATCCAAATCTCTCAATGGTGCAAAAAACATTTTGCTCATGAAATTTGGAGTTGCTCTTTTCAAAATTTTGCAACGTATGAACTTATGACCATATGCATTGCATCTAAAATGATAACCATATAATTTAGGGGCATACCAATTATTATAGTGAGAAATGCTTCTAGTTGTTTCCATAGTAGCAGTAGACGTTCTCATTCTTGGGGCAACAACATTAACATGTAGGACATCAACGTTATCCTTTGGGGCAGCAACGTTTTCACTTGTGGTAGCAATGAAATTAATCTTCTTCTTGGGTTTTTCACCCATATTAGAGCTCTCACCATGTTCATAGCCAACACCACTATAATCTTTGTTCTTTTTTTTCTTACTAAGTATATCATTCAGTGCATTAGTGTTGCTCTCATTTTTCATTCTCAACTTTAGATCTTCTTGACAAGTTTCTAACTCTTTCCTCAGAGTTACTATCTCTTGTTCCAACACATGACATTCTTTTTTCTTTGCTTCAACTTCTAATTTTAAAACTTCACCCATTGTATGTGCTTCTTCCAACTATGTCTTTAGAGTGACAATACTCTTTTCTAATTGGTCTTGTTCTTTTAAGGTACTATTCTTGAATTTGGTATGTTCTTTATTCAACCTATCTAATTCATTAAGATCACAAATTATCTCTTCTTCAAGATCAACCTCAACATCATATTCATTTTCCTCATCACTATCAAATGTATTTGAATTTTTAGATTGAGTACTATTTTCAATCTTTGAAGTCTTCTTGTCATTTAGAACTTCTTAAGCTATGAAGAGATTAACCTCTTTCTCATCTTCACTAGTGTCTTTAGCTGAATCACTTTCATCATATGATGCTGCACTTTCAACAATGAGAAGACTTCTCTTCTTCTGAAAGTTTTTCTTCTTGGATTTGTAGAAATTCTTAGGTCTAAACTTATTAGTTTCTTTAGTATTTTATTCCTTCTTCTCATAAGGGCACTTAGTAGCAAAATGTCCAATCTTTCCACAATTAAAACACTTAAAGGGCAGCTTGTCCTTATACTTGCCCAATCCTTTCTTTAGTTTCATGACAAAATTTGCTTCAACATTGTCGGGATCTTATTGATCAATGTTTGTTGCTACTTCTTTTCCTTTCTTCACTGAGTTGAAGGAAACTTCTCTCTTAGAAGGTTCAACACTCATAGTCCTCATTTCATAGGCCGATAATGAACCAAATAATTTATCCATGGAGAAAGTCTTCAATTCTCTAGCTTCTTCTATGGCAAAAACTTTAGTGTCAGATCTTGCAGTTAATGACCTTAGAAATTTCTTAACAATTACATTATCATCAATTTCTTCACCAAGTCCTCTTACAACATTGACAATCTCATCCACTCTTAGTAGGTAATCAATAATATTTTCATCATCCCTCATCTTCAGTCCTTCAAAATGAGCTATGAGATCTTGTAATTTATCTTCCTTCACATTCTCATCACCTTCATAAATCTTTTGTAGTTTATCCCAAGTTTTTTTGCAGATTTTTAGTGCATAACTTTGACAAAATCAGTATCAGACAATCCACTAAGAATAGCATGCTTGGCCTTGGCATTGTACTCATATTCCTTTTTAGCATCAAGATCAGTTGGAGGAGTTTGAGGAACATTATAACCATTTTTTACAATCAACCAAACATCACAACCCAAGGAGGACAAGTAGGTTTCCATTCTTCTACTCCAGAAGGCATAGTTAGTTCCATCAAACATAGGTACTTTCATAGAAGCAGATTCATACTTAGCCATTGTGTTCACAAATCATAATCTACCCAAGCTAGAGAAAGATTTCTAACAAGGAAATTGAGACTCTAATACCAACTGAAGGAACACAAAGACCACTGAGAGGGGGGGTGAATCAGTGGACTGCAATTTTTATCTTTCTAAGCAATATGACAATAAACAATGAAAGCATATACCAAGAACAAAAGAAAGGTAAGTAAACCAAACTCACAAAATGCATCCCACAACACAAGATATACGAGGAAAACCAAAGATGGGAAAAACCTCGGCGAGAATAGTTGCTAGAGACTACTGCTCTAATCTAGCCTCACAATAAAAATGATTTCTATTTACAATTTATGGGAACCAACCCAAAGGAACACCAATTCCAAGTTTATTAGCACCAAGTCAAAGGAGATTCTACCCCTAATCTGAGCACCCACTCAGATGATTATACAATAAAATATTTCAGATACACTTTCAGTATCATGTTACAAATGAAATTTTGTAGCTCATATAAATTTCTGCACTTATGAAGACTGTGATGATTTGTTGTTCTCAAACAACTTCTAGTCTTCAATCATTAACTAACTCTACAAGTATTCTTGATTTCCTCCTTTCTATTCTTTTTTAGCTTCACACCAACCTCTATGATCTCCTCTGCATTCACACAATAAGTCTCTTCAAAAACTATTACATTCCTTCACACCCTTCTACAGTAATAAATGATTCTTCAATAAAAAATGCATACTCTGTTTTTACAGAGTTATCTTCTCTTTTTCTCTCCACTCGTACCCTCTCTCCACTCTCTTCATACACACACACATGTACATCCCAACAATGAATAACTACCTTTGTTATATATTACTCCCGTAGAACAAATAAATTTTGTATCCCTAATCTTCTAAAGAACAACTTCTTCTGCAACTTTTTGACAACAACTTCTTGACATTCATGTAGCAACTTTCTGCAATTTTTTTATATTCCTATAGTAACATATGAGACAACTTATCTTTGTCATTACAACTTATGCATCTACCCTAGTCTTCTTTAATAGTTTGCTATTTTATATTTTTGTAGAACATTAAAAAATCAAATCTTATCCTTCTTTTGTTATTCCATCTGCAAGTTTTTAATGCTCTTCTTGAGCAACTAAAAGATTCAATGCTGCTTCTCCTATTTAGACTAGCTTCCATTAATTTAAAATGCCTCTTCCTTATTTTTAATCAAAACAACAATCAAATCCATTTTGTATCAATGGTTTGATTTGCCCAGTTAAATTGGCTACTTGCAAATCTGATTTCAACATCTAATCTACAATAAATAGGAAACTTTATCTATGGTGTCATCACCACTTAATAGACTCTGCAAGATTTATGTAGACTAAAAAGGATTATAAAATATTTTTAGTAGGCGCAGCTACAGAGACTTCACCGCCAAGCAAAGAATTTGATTTTATTATCCGCCAATGCATCTTGAAGACAAAGAAAGAAGATTATAAAACCTGATTAAAATTTGATATGCATCAGGCTAAGATAACCGCCTATCTGATATGCATTGATTTAGGGTTAAACCGTCATAACATCTAAGCAATGACAAAAATAAAACCAATCTCTTGTAGCCGCACACAATAGAATCCTATGCATACAAAAACCCTAGCAGATAAAAAATGAGTTAATCTACCAAACCTACACATATTCACCAAGTCTTCATTATTCCACATATAAGTTGCCACGTGTATGCCATGCCAGTATTCTCTAATCAATCCAAGTTGCAAAGTTGTCTTTTTGCATATTTAAATATTGACCAACATTGACTTTGATTTGAGCTGTGAAGTTTCTGTCATTGTGAAGTCCCTATAGCTATGTGTGTTCTTGTACCTATGCTTCTTATCCTGTAGCTGCACACTGTGAGGTTATCTTGTAGCTGCACACTGTGAGGTTGTTGTAGCACGAGTCGCACACAGTGAAATGCCATGAGTTGACATCAATGGCAATCTAAAGCCAACAATCTCAATGCCAACAATTTTAAAATAACATTCTATACTAACTAACAAATTAAATTTAATAATTTTATGATTTATTACACATTGCAAATTATTATATTGAGTATAATTATAAGAGAATAAATTAATTATGGAGAAACAATTTCATTATATGAAAATAAATTGTTATATAAAAGTACCAATAATGGCTAGTATTTGCCTTTATAGTATTATAATTATTGTTTTCTAGATTTGGATAAAAATAAATGTAAGTTTTATTAATGTGAATAAAAATAAATATATGTTTTGTAATTATAATGTTTTAGTATTATTGTTAATTAGTTCTTTGCATGACCTAACCCTGACCCTAACTCACATCCTTACTCACACCTTAATCCTAATCCTAACCCTAACCCTAACCCTAACTCTAACAATAAATTCTAAACCATTATCCTAATCCTAGACCTAAAAATCTATGAATTAATATTGAGAATAAAATTTGGAATAAAGATATTAGATGAATAAAATTTTGGAGCATTATATCTATTAATCATATTTTAGTGTTTTTTATTAGTAATTTTTTAAAAAAAATATTTTAATTTTTAATAGTTCTAACTACCGTGTATTCTTAATTCTAATCCTAATCCTAATTATAATGCTTTTAGGATTATAATAATTAATAATAATCATATTAGAATTATAATTTAATTAATAATTATAATTATTTTAATGTAATTTTTATTTGTATTTATGTATGTTTTGAAGTTAATAAAATTTGGAAAATAAAAAAAATGGCAATGTGAAATGTTTAAGATTTTTTTTTTAATTGTGTAAAATCAAATCCCTATAAGATTATTGTTATATGCTAATTTAAGTTTTATTTTATTATTTTAATACTAATCCAAATCTCAATAAAATAGCTAATTGATTTTTGTGAGATTTTTTAATTAAAAAATAATAATTACAAACATTAAAAAAATCATTCTTAAAAAAATGTAAAAATAAGTAATATCTATTTATTTTAGAAAGATTGAATGAAGTGACTTTTACAAAGTAAAAAAATGAAAAATCATTTTTTTTTTAAATGTTAAAAAAATAGTCTACATTGCTTTCCCTACAAATTCGCCTATAACACCCCAAACTTCTTAATCAAGAAAAATATTTTTTACAATTTTTAAAGTTAAGTATTTAACATGTTTAGTTTAAAAATAAATAAATTATATTTAAGAACATAAAATTCTAGATTTAAAACCAACTTATTAATAACTAATGAACAAAATGAGTTAAAAGAACTAATTGCAATAGTACTATGTTATGCCTCATAGCAAGTCCTGAAAACATGTCACTTATATCTTGTTGTACTTATCACTTACACCCATGTGAAAGATATTCAACTATGTTTTGATGTAGCTAGGTTCTAAAATTGAATGAGCACCCATACTTATCATTTAAATTATTAAATAATGTAATTCTATTTACTACACAATTTCTTTTATGTAAAAAATTTACAATGAATAGAGGTTTAGCCAAAAATAAATAAAAAATAAAAAATAAAATAAAATAAAACCTATTCATAAGTAACAAAGCAATCATTAGGGGTGGTGGGCCTAGTTCGATTGGCTAAACCATTCTCTTGTAGGCAAGATGTCATGAGGTCTAGCCTCCTCATTGTCCCCATGGTACTAGAGGGTGTGTCACACCATTATCATCCGTCACTCTTTGGCTTAAACCAAACTTTTATAATTTTGTTCTTTCATTTGTTGGAGTTGATTCGTGGCTTTAGCATTCTTCTTTGATAAGACCTAGCTGTGTGAAAAAAATACAATTTGAAGAAAGATATTAGAGTAAAGTCTAAGACCTTAGCTCTGTGAAAAAAAGAAGATATTATAGTAAAGTCTAAGACCTTAGCTCTTTGAAAAAAATACAATTTGAAGAAAGATATTAGAGTAAAGCCTACAAATTACAATTGTTAAAGAACAGAGTAGTACATCTAGTTTTCCAAATATGCTTTAGAATAACTTGTCTAAAGACAACAGTCTATTGTTTCTTGACAAAGGAGTAGTCTCAAAATATATGTTATGTTTTCCATACTTGGGCAAAAAAGACATCTTATTGATTGAACAATGATACATTTCAATCTATCCCCAACATGTAGCTTGCAATGTAAAAATTTTCAAACCAAAATTTGTGTTTCAAAATCTGCTTTTGATTGCCAAATTTGAGCACTCATTTTGGTTCAAAGTTTAACACTAAATCTCTACTTCCATTTATGATTGAGATGGAGAGTAAGAGGTCAATGAGGAAGGTTCTGAACATAAACTTCTTTTAAATGAAGATAAATAAAGTGACTAAAAGACAACCCTCTCTAATCTTATAAAAAAATTGCATTCCATGAAAATACACAACTTCATAGAAAGTTCTATTGATAATAAAGGCTCCACAAATATTGTAAATTGTTTATACTTATTGTTCAATCCATAATTTTCTTTGATAGTTTGTCATGAAGCTCAATCAAAAATATTAAAATCTCTAATATTTTTTAATTGTTGAATTTCTTTCTTAAACAAATAGTAAGCATGTTTTAAGAAAGCTAATGACCAATGATTTATTATGATAATTGATAAACTTATTCCACCAAATTGATGGTGAAACAAAACTGAAATCATATTGAAATGAAGAACATTCTACTTCACAAAATGAGATACTTATTGTCAAGCTTTCTAGAATATAAAAGAACAAAAAAATTAAAGAAAAGAGACATGAAGATTTTATGTAACCAATTAACTGCTCGACACCTTGACAAAAGCTTCCATTATTTGATGACGAACCGAAACCTTCAAAATCAAAGTTTGTCTAAAAGAAAAAAATTGAAGTCATTCTCATCGTTAACCTCTAAAAATACACCATTACCCACTCCGAAAGATTTAGAAAGAAACTATGAATGAATGGATTTAAAATCTAGAAGAATGATTGGCCTACAGTTGAATCAAAATCCTACCTGTTTAGAAGAATAATGATTTTCTACACGCATGCTTTTAAATTAAAAAGAACTCATTAATTAAATCTGCAACCTAAGGTATCATCTCGATGGTGCCAATGTCTCTAGTATTCAGAAAAGTCACCCTTCGATCAGCTATTATTGCCGTGTCCATCTATCCAATCAAGTATAAACACAATAACAATTATCCGACAACAATAAGCTTCACCAACAGACCCAAAGCAGCCCAAACTACGCACTACAACAACATGAAAGAAATTCCCAAGACCTGCAAAGTTGCTGTAATTGGGGCAGGAGCAGCCGGGCTTGTAGCTGCCAGAGAATTAGACAGAGAAAACCTTCAAATTGTTGTTTTTGAACAATCTGATAATGTGGGTGGCACCTGGGTGTATGACCCACATGTGGAATCTGATCCCATGGGCTTCGATCCCAACCGTAAAGTGGTACACAGCAGCATGTACTTGTCCCTCCGTACAAATCTGCCACGTGAACTGATGGGATTTCTCGACTACCCATTTAAGGTGGTGGAAGGGAGGGATTGCAGGAGGTTCCCTGGACACAGGGAAGTTGCATTGTATTTGGAAGATTTTGCCGCTGAATTTGATTTGCTGAGGTTTATTAGATTTAGAACAAAGGTGGAGTATGTGGGTATGGGTAACAATGGTCAATGGATTGTGAGGTCTCGTGCAGACAGGACAGACTTTAGGGAAGAAATTTATGATGCTGTAGTGGTGTGCAATGGACATTATACTCAACCTAGAATTGCAGAAATTTCAGGTACTGTAAATATGGATGAAACTTCCACTGGCTGGCAAGTTTTCTATTTGGGAATAAACCAGATAAACTGTTATTTTTATATGTAGAAATTTCTCAGTTCAAAGCTATTAGATATTAATAGACATAATATTTTAACAGTCCATAAGATTAGGCTAGAAAGCTTTTCTAAAAAAGTTTATGCCAATTTTTTCACGAACATAGGTGATAAAAACAAATGCTATGTGGAATTGCAAGATTAACTCAAATAGTAGTGCCATCAATGTGAAGGGGAGATGAGCTAGGGCGGCACGGAAATGATAAATTAAATTAAAGCAAAATTAAAAATTAAATTCAAAAATTAAAATTTACAAGAATAAGAAAAATTTGAATAATTTAATTTGATATATTGATTTGCTCATCTCCCCTTGACATTGATGGCTTTACTTGTTGCGCTAATCTTGCAGTTCCTCATAACATTAGTTTTTTTTTTAATCATTTGGATGATTATGGAGTGTGATCTGACACACTATGCAAATTTTTGGGCTATTAGATATTTTGTTTGGAATTAACTGCTTAAAGTATATGATACCGAATCCATTCCCTTAATGACCTGGGTTTCATGATTAGTGATTCACAAGACCCCATCTTTCATGAGTTTGAGTGGTCAACTTGACACTCATTGCAATAAAAACTGTCAGTGTAGAAATATACATCAGGAGGCAAGTCCATATGTTGTCATGTTAAAGATGCCATCTGGTACCAAGGCAATAGGCCCATGGAGCCACACTACTGCTGAGAAATTTTGGTAGTACCTTGCTGTTAAATGGCTCTGTGCAAGATGGAATTCATCTCTCTGATCTAGATTTTCATGATTTTGCATTAAAATTACCCTTAAAACCTTTTCAGGAAAACCAAATCACTATGTATAGATTCATCGCTCTGCTACAACTTTTTGTGATTTTGCATTGAAATTACCAGTAGGAACTTTTCAGAAAAAAAGTGACTATGCACAATTTGCCCTATCTGAGTGGGTGATGGAAATTTGCATCTCTCCATCGCTGCCTTTCAAAGTCACTGACCCAACTCAGCTCGAAATTTTAAGGTGAAGACTCACTTTTTTCCAATTTCACTCTCAAAGGTTTCACACAACCTTCCATGCAGGAAAAATAGAACTCCCCATAATGTGTACTTTGTGGATCCCTTTGGCTTGTGGTAATTGTTTTTTCTTGCCTTAATTACAGATTTGTTGACTCTAACCTACCTTGTAGCATATTCCTTCTTGTGTATTTTGGGACACAGTCTCTGATGTGGGACTTCTTATACTTAACAATCTCTCATATGAATAATGGAATTACTCAGAAAAATTGACTAGTGACATTAGATTTTTGAGATATTTTCCAACGTTTCTCATTTTCAAAACAGTGTAGATTATCTATTGTTACAGTCTAGAAAACCAGGACATCAGATACCAAGAAAGGTAAGAAGATTTGTTATAGGCTATAGCACTAGTAGACAGTAAACCTATATAAAAAGACAGATTGATGAGAAAA
>VDFB02270651.1:633169925-633268770 GCA_007258455.2 Sequoia sempervirens
CCAAAGGTTGCAACAATGAATCCTTTGGAGGTAGTTGAGAGTAGTAAACAAATTGAGGTGAAAATGAAGTTTTCTTATGATCGTTTCATTGAAAGTATTGAAGATGAAGATTCCTTGATAATAGAGCTTGACCATTTGTTACAAAATGTGGAGAATGAATCTATGGATTGTGGTACTAACATTGAATTGGGTGTTGAAGATCAAATTGTAGCAGCAATATGTCTTTCTGAAGGAATAATATGAGTGACAAACCACATTGCAAACTAGGTAAAGGAGGAGGAAAAAGGTAAAAAACCAATAGAGGTAATGCAGTACATTTGTTTTGTTGAAGGTGGAGTTATATGTTTTATTGTTAATTCCGATGGAATATATTGGTGGGAGGTTAGATTAAAAGTTCTGAAATACATGAATGGTAGAGGAGTAAAGATGAAAAGATATAATATTGCGAGGTTACAAAATTTGGTGAATGGGAAGATCCTAGTGGACAAGATAGTGAGGTGGATCTAGGATAAATACGGGTTCTATAAATATTTTTGAGTGCAACTCACGAAATATTTCTTTTCTACCATGGGTGTCTGATGTAGGAGCATCCATGGAAATTGGCAATCCTGTGTTAATCAAGAAGATTTAATTTTTGTTGTGATTTTTTGAATTTTGGTGAGAGTCAATTTTTGGGTTGAAATTCATAATAAAATATGGAAAATGAATTTGAATAATTAAATTTTCCAAATTAATCTCCTTTGCACATTGAAGTTGTCTAGTGGGTGAAAAAGTAGAAAAAATAGTTTTAAAATATTTTATTGCAAAACATTTGAAAATCATTACGAGGTGTTGGGATTGATTTATGGGGCTTTAAAAACACTCAAAATCATTATTCCTAAATAATATGGATTGTGAAAGTGGGAGCCTAGGCCTGCTTTTTGTGTTTTGCTTTTTTAGGAGTCAAAAAGAGAAGAATTTAAAACTATTTTTTCCCTATCTTTAGAGGGCTGCTGGGAATGGATTTTAAATGAGGTTTAATTTTTTTTTAAAGGGATTTAGTGTGAAGCAACATAAAAGGGTCATGCTATATTGGAGATTCCCAAATAAAGCATGAAAAATTAATTTTAGGAAGGTGGAGAAGAATCTAGAAAACCACTTTCCATGGAAGACTTGTTGAAGAGAATTTTGAAGGCAATTTTTGAAGAGACAAGTTAGAGGTTATAGCTTTTCTCTGGAGGAAAGTTTGGAAATATTTATTGTAGGTTTTTTCTAATAAACAACAGCTTGTGAGGATGCCAAAATAGTTGGTTTGAAGTTGCAAATGTTGCAAGTGGTTTAGGAGAGCTGGGAGATGGTTATGTTTTCAAAAGATCATATGTTTGAGCATAGTTTGTTTGAAGATAATTTCTAGTTGCAGATGTGATGCCTATAGGAGAAAAAATTTCTGCATATCAGTCCTTTGATGACTGTAATTTAATTGTAATTAGATTTATTTAAATGAGAAAATAAGTGGTTTCCTGTGCAATCAATTTTCTGAGTTTAATTTACAATTTTTTTTTCTATATTTGCTATTGTTGTGATGAATTTTTAGAGGGTTTGAGAGTAGTGAATCCTTACTACATTAAATAAGTTAATGATACATACATTGAGATCCAAAATGGTGTCAAAAAGAGAATTCCTACTACCAATGTTATTAATATTGACTATAATCATTAGAGGATCTTCTTGCTTCTGTACATCAAAAGGCGAGAGTTCTTGTGGATAGAACATAATATTCGGTGAATCCACATGAATATGAACCATCAACACACTAACATCCATCAGAATAGTGGAAGAAGGCAAGAGGATCTTTTATAAAGCTTCCTAAAGCATACTTTGATAAACCAAAGCAGATTGAAGCAAATCCCATAGTGAGATCTTGGTAGGAGTAACATGAAGTTGCTTGACAAGATCATAATCAATAAGTTCTTTAGCAGCAGGTTTAGGTATCAAAGGAAGACTTGGTTGAGAAGGTGGTAGATAAGTTGGTTGATTTAGATTTTGTTGATTCCTTCTAGTGTTGTATGTATGAGCTGTACCTCATTGTAAGAGGAAGCTGCAAATTTCAAGAATCTCGTGTAAAGGTTTGATGAGTCATTAGAGACTAGAACCCCAAAATAGAATGAATTATTTTAGGAGATGGACTAATCATATTCAGGTAAATGATGGGTCTCTTTGGCCTTTGAGGAGCTACAAAAACTACAACTACATTCACTGACTCTTCAACTTACAAAGAGGAAGTAAACGGTTGTGATGAAGAAGTTTATTCAAGATGTCTATAGATAGAAGGAGATGCCTCTAAGAAATCATCTAGGGAATCATCCAACATATCAAAATATTCCTTCAAGAGAATTATCAAAAAAATTAAAACATTGAAGAAAAAGATCTAACATGATTTGTTTCATGTTGGGCTCACCAAAATGTAATGGAGATGATTCGCTACTCCCGAGTCTCTAGGATAGGAAAGAGTTTGTAGGGAGGGAATGGCTCTCTATTATCTTAATGTATAAATCTCAAGTGGCAAGGTTCAAGATGAAAGAGATTGAAAAAATGTAATCAAATGGAATACTAAGCTAAGAAGGGAAATCTAGAAATTAACAGAAACTGGTAAAAAGATTACACAAAACTAATAACAAAAACAAAAAAGAGGAAGACTCACATAATCTGCTATGGGAGGACAGAGTCACAACCAACATATGTTATATGCTAGTATGTCACATGGATGTCTCCACCTTGCATTGTCATCCCTATTAGATTAGAAGCCAAAAACTAGAAACCAAAAAGCACCCAACTCTTCAAATCTAGAATCCTGCACACAACAAGAACAAGGAAAAGTGTTAGGACTGTTTTGGAGCTTGCCTCAATCAAATCCCCATTTTTGTGTTTCCACCTCCATGAACAATCAGATAGATAGAAAATAGATAAGATGAGTAATAAAATAGATGAGACATGTGATAAAGACAAACCCCGCTATGGAGGAGAAGTCGTATCACAAATAAATAGACAAGACAAGTATATTTTAAAATAGACAAGATAAGACAAATCAACAAGAGAGTATTACCAATAGTCTATGGATCCATCTTGGCTTGATTGATGAGATGTTTTATGCTTACAAGAGAGCCTTGGTTGTTGACAAGACATGAATCTAGTAGAGCTTTGTTGCGAAGAAGAGATGTAGAAGAGAAGAGAGCAACAAAGAAAGTTAGAGAGAAAAATGGTAAGAATGAATGAGAATGAGAGTGAAAGGAAGATTTTTATGAAGTTGCATGGGCAAGAAGAGTTGTTACACCAACGATTCTACTACAATGACACGTGTCATGGGAAAAGTGCACAAGATTCCCTCATTTAATAGAAAGTTTGGGGACACTAGCATGTCGTGTGGATGTCTGCATACCATGTAGGCATCCAACTCAAAACATTACAAGAAATGAGGTGGTGAACTGCTAATGCTTCTTCATTGTCCCTCATGGAGTTAGAATCGTTAAATTCCGACTCATAAGTTTTTTGTCATAAATGTGGTTAGATACCATAAATACAACAGGCCAAATACGTGTGTGAAATTGCCAAGAGGTGCAATTTTATGACACTAGAAAACCATCTTTAAATTTTCTTGAGTTGAAAATTCATAACTATTCACCTTTGTTCTAGATCTTGACTTTGTTAGGTTTGTAGATATTTAAGATTCAGGCAACTAAATTCAAGGATTCATTTACAAGGGGAGAAAAGAAAAAAGGAAAATCAAGGGGAGAAAAGAAAGAAAGGGAACAAAATAGGGAAGAGATAAAACAACACAAACAAGAAAAGAAAGGAGGGTCCCCCCATTTTGTCAAAAAAATGTGGCGTCAATGCAAGGCACAACACCTCCTAAAAGGAAATCATGGAAGAAGAAAGATGCAAGTCTACTCCTCTTGGCACTAGATATGATTATGAAAATAGTGATGATAATCTTGAAAATATGTTAGAGTTTTGAATGCTTGAGACAAATGAAGAAAATGTGGCAATTAGGCCCACATTAAGTAATTACCATGTAAAATCTAATATGATGGCCAAAAAATTGAGACAAAGAGAAAAAATCCTTTAAAGAGAGTTTGATGCCAAGCATGGTGCCTAGAACTTAGATCCTATTGTACACCTAATCTAAATCCTTAGGAATATGGCTTATTTGATAGCCCCATTTTCTAAGAACTTACCCACTTCTCTTATACAAATCATGTTTTGTCTTAGGCTACTTCAAGCACTGCCCAAAATGTTCTTGAAACTTCAAGATCTAAAGATACACTTTAGTTTGAAGATGAATTGTTGCAAAAAGTAATTGACCTTCAAGAAGAATTGAGCATACTAGAAGAAATAAAAACTAGAAATGCCATGAATATTAGAGATGAGATGAAAAAGAAGATTGAGAATGTGAAACTCTCTTACCAATTAGACACTTCTTCTAGATTTGTAAAATCAAATCCTACAACCAATAGTAATATCTTGAATGTCCCTTTATTGAATTCTCATACTAACACATGGAGTAGTTATGTTGTGGATAGTACAATACTAGTGGCTTCTCATTCAAATGTTATATCCCAAGGTTTATACAAAGGGAAAATGCCCCAAAATACTAATGCTACAAATAAAAAAAGCTCTCATATAGATCCATTATCTCAAAAGGCCTTTGCCTCTGGAATACTTAATCAGAAAGGTTTGCAATTATAGAAAGAAGTTGAATATCTAAAGAAAGAGCTAGAAAGAATGGAACAAATATGAATTAAGGAAGATATAAAAAGGAGGATTAATTTCTTGAAAGCATTCTATGGATCTAGAAGTTGTATGACCTCTAACCTTAATTATCAAAACCCACCTACAATCTCTATTCAAAGTAGTCCAAAAATTGACCTTACAACCTCAACTCATATAGGTCAAAGCATGCCTCAATCTGACCCACATTCACAACCAAAAAATTTGCGTGGTTATGGATAGTATGGATATTGTCAAAAACACAACCCCAATCTAAATACTCAATCAAGTGGGTAAAATATAAACCCACAAGGAGGCCAAAATGTTGTTGGTCAACAACCTAATACTCAAGGAAATCCTCAAATAGATCCTTTTGTAGGGAATTTTACTACACGAAGGCCTTTGCAATTGGAAAGGTACATGCAATTAGATTTCAATGGTATTCTTGGATACCCTAATCCTATCCCCAATGAGATATGAAATGTCTTATTCAGGTTCTTAGGGAATAATGCAATTTCAGGTGAAGATCACTTGAGATCATTTTTGAATCTAATTGATGATTTTGAGGTTTAAGATGAAGATGTTGTCATGAAGCATTTTATTCAATCTTTGATAGATGATGCTAGGGATTGGTATAGAATCATTCCTTAGTCTAACATTGGATCTTGGGAGGAGTTCAAAAGAGTATTTAGAGAGCAATATGGTGAAAAAACCAATAAAAGGTTCATAATCAATGAATTCACTAGCATTACAAAAGGATACAATGAATTGGTTTCATATTTTAATACTCAATTCATTAAAGTTGTGAATAAAGTTCCACAATACGTGAGGCCTAGTGAACCTATGTGTTTAGTTTTATACTATAATGCTTATGACCCTAATATGGGATATCAGTTGAGGGATAAAGATCCTCAAATTTTGAAAGATGCTTTTAGAATTACATTGCACATTGAGAATAACAAAAAAGCATTTGGGAAGGCCAACAAGAGAGATGATGTGAAAATCTTGTAGAATCCTAAAGGACACTCATCTAAGGTAGCACCTTCTAAGGATAAGATGGATAGAGTTATGAATGCATTAAAATTTTTGAGCTAAAAGGTAGCAAAAAATGAGAAAGGGTTACCTCATGATAAGCCTAATTATCAAAGATAAAATGCTATGCTAAGATTGTCTGATCAACCATAAATACAAACTAGCATAATGGTAAACCAATATAGAGCAATTCAAGGACAATGCCAAGTAAGGATACTCTTGATCCTCTTAGGAAGAATAATGTAAACTTTGTTGATGTTAGTCCTTGGTGTTTGGTTTTTCAATTATCTCATTCCCCACATCAATGCATGGTGGCACAATCTTTAGAAGAACAATAAGAACTTTGTGATGATTGTGACATTATCCATAATGAAGATCAAGATGTAAACATAATGTCTGTTAGGTTGTCTTTGAACTCTGATGAATATTATTTTGATGAAGGATGCACATAAACTGATATTGATGGCAGAAGATGCAATTCAAATGCATACCATCAACAAGTTTTTTTTGAAGTTGAAGAAAATGAAGGTATGAACATTCATAATGTTGAAACATCAAATTTTGATGTCAAAATTAGAAGACCTCTACAAGAGGAAATTGAATCTTTAACAACTGTTGCAATTGCCTAGGTTAAGAGCAATTACAACTTGATAAACAAAGTGGTAAATAATGACCATGGTAAAGTTGGTGGCATATTTATCAAAGAGTGAAGTAAAGATAAGGGAGATCATTACTCTTACAAGAAAAAAGAAGATCCCAAAGTTAAAGATGTCAGTATATCAGGGAAAGGACAAAATTATGATAAACCTATGAATCAAGTTATCTCTCATGTTAACCAAGCCAAATATTAGAAGGTAAAGATTGGAAAAGACAAGAAATATGTTGAGTATATTCAAGTAGACAAATCAAATGACAAACAAGAAAAGAAAACCAATGAACAAAATATAATGATATGTGACATCCCCAAGTACAATTCAATTGACATGATTCAAATGTTGTCACAAGTTAAAGCGTTTGCCCCTTTGTTGGAAATGATGAGAATACAAGAACATAAAGAGAAGGAAATTTCCCTTATCAATGGTGTAGCTACAACCTCTAATGAGAAAAGGGTGATTATCCCACTTGAAAAGGGTAAAGGGAATTCAAAAGAAGCTGAACTTGAGGGAACAAACAATGAAATGCCTCAAGTTTTTTTGGGTGCCACTCTAACTGCTTGCCCTAATCAAGTGGACCCATTTTATGTAACTCTTCAAATGAATGATAAATTAGTGAGGAACTATATGATTGATTTAGGAGCTTCTACTAATGTCACGCCTCTAGTTATTATGCAAGAACTAAGGTTACGAGTACATAAAACATTTGGAAAATGCTTTGCTATGGACTCAAGAAAATTCCTTGTCATTGGTATAATAAAATATGCACATTTTAAACTTATTATATTTCCTAAGAAAGACTACTAAATGAATATAACTATGGTAGACATTCCAAATTAGTATGGGATGCTTATGTCCAAAAAGTGGTCAACACTGATTGGAGCAAGTATGCAGTTAGGCTTCTCATATGTTGTGATTCCTATAAATGGTAGGGATGTGAAATTTGATAGAGAAAATAGAACCCCCTACCTTATTTTGGATTTGTAGGTAGCAGATCAAGTGCACTTTATTGATATGGACATGGACAACTTTAGAGTTATGGAGCCACAACAAGTAAAAGATAGTACTGTACCTACAACTGAGGAACTAGAAATACAAGCTTAAGAAGATGACCTTTGGACCATGTACTTTGATGGTGAATGTTCAAAGGAAGGATCATGTGTAGGGGTGATCCTTATATCACCAAATGGTAAGTCCTACAAGTATTCATTTTCTTTGAAATTTCTTGATGCACTAATAATGTTACAGAATATGAAGCTTTATTGCTAGGATTGAATATGACAATCAAACACAAGATTAAGAAACTTAGAGTCTTTGGAGACTTTGAATTAGTAGTATCCGATATCAGAGCCAAGTATGTGTCCAAACACAAAATATTGAAACAATATAAAGCTGCAGTTTGTGATACCATAGAGATGTTTGATGTATTCTCTATTGATTGGGTAGAGAGGGCTAAGAATGCCATGGATGACCTACTTGCAAATATTTCTTTGATACCAAATACCACTATTTTTTTGGCATATCCAAAGTAGAAGTCCAAGTAAGGCCCTAAGTGCCAGACAATATTCAAAATTGGCAGGTGTTCAACGATGATTTAGACTTGTTAATTTTCTACACTGTGTTGATGAATACCAAAGTCAAGTTATTGACTTCTAGGTTTTTATTGAAGTAGTAGATGGAAAATAAACTATTTTTGGGAATGAAGTGATCAAATTGAAGAAAAATAAAATCCTAAAAGGTTTAGTAGCCCTAGAAAGAGTGTTTGAAAATTTTGATAAAAGTAATGTTAAGCCAACTATTTCACATGAACAATACTTGGATGAAATAAACTTAAGGACCGAGAATGTACCTAAGAAGGTATACATTGGAAAGAAGTTAAACTGTAAGATCATAATTATGCTTGTTTCCTTACTCAAGAAATACAGGCATGTCTTTGCATGGTCTTATGATGACCTTAAGGCCTATAGAGAGGATTTATTTTGACATGAGATTCCTCTCAGTCCAAATGCTAAACCATTTAGGAAAAAGAAAAGACCAATCAATCCAACACTAGAACCTAAGATGCAACATGAATTAATGAAGCTCAGGGATGGAGGAATCATCAAGCCAATTAAGCACTCCACATGGGTCTCAAATCTAGTGCTAGTAAGGAAAAAGAACGAGGATATTGTTGGTTGACAAATTTATCACCTAACTCTATATTATCATGCCCACAAAGGTGACAAATGTAACCACAGTTGAATCAAAAATCATATAATTCTGAGACCCATTCTCTGCTTATTTTAAAAGTTGGCAACTACCTTCATTTGATATTCAAGGAATAATCTTTAACTTATGTTGCTTTTAACTAGAAAGCAATTAAAGATAGGGGCTTTTAACCAAAAAACTTTAAAGGTATTCATCAACTTCATAAGATAAAACTAAAATAATTCACAATCAAAATGAAATCAAATATCACCACATAATCTTTATTCACAAATAAACAATACTACGGTGATGTAATGATTCAAAATATCTATCATTCCAATAATAGATCAGACACTGACAAAACATTCAACATAAGCAGAACAAATTCATACACCATAATTCAAAGATTACAAATGCATAAACTCCACCATTTTCTTCTATATCAAAATAATAGATAGCAATATTTCAAAATAACAAAGTTTTTTCTCTAATGAGTAAATCATAGTTTTCCCAAAAGATCTTAAGCACATCAACCGAATCCATATTTAAGGCATAAACAAATTGTCTTGGTAATGGTTTCTTGAAAGTAACCGCACCAAATAATTAAAAGAGTTTTTAAACTTAAAAGAGCCAAATTAAAGAAAGTATCATGGAATACTAAAAATTAATTATGCATCATCTCCCACCGCTTCAACCTCTTCGTCTTCCAGATCTTCAACCGCTTCCTACTACAACCATTTCTCTTACACTTTCATCCTGGTTTTGTAATCCCTATATTTGGAAATAATTGCAAGTAACTCTTTGCTCCCTGGAGTTGTGGTAATCTGCAACCCAATTCTTACTTTGGTTAGAGCTGCTTCAAATTCATTCAAAGTGTCAGACCTTTTGCTTGCTTCAGCTTTAAAAGAAGTGAGATAAATTTGCAATCTACTTAGCTTCAAGTAAGATTCCTTAGTCATGGTGATAGGATCGAGCATCTCCTTGTTAAATATTTCCTTAAATTTCAGACAAACTTCCTTTGAATCTAGAATTTTTTCATCAAATTCATCAATTATCTCAATTTTGAGGTCATGAAAATTTCCTTTGATCTCCACCAGCATGTCTAGGCACCTTTGGAGTACTGTAGAAATCTCCTTTACTAGGGTGTCATAAACACTTAATTTCCATTCCAATAAATTGGGGCATGAAGGGTCTAACTCCTTCGGATCACTCACAATTTTTTCATTGATTAATTTCATTTGATCCATGGAAATCAACTCTTTGATTTCTTGTGAAAGCACATAGAGACTAGTCTAATCTTTTCTAATCTATCGCAACTCTGCCATCAATTCCTTCCTTTTGTCAACAACTTGGGTATAGAAAAGAACAAACTTACTGATAAAGAGGATAGTTTCTTCAATCATTTCATCAATCCATTCCATGACACTTTTGGAATAGCTCAGGTTATTTTTGATCAATTGCATTGTGGACTCATCAACAATTCCTGCCTCAGAACTTGAGGCTCCATTGGATATAGAAGGGGGAACTATAGAAGAAAATAAGTTCTTCAAATCAATAACTTGGGATTGCAATGCCAATTTTTCTTTCCTTTCTTCCTTTACCCACTTAATCAAGGAACTGACTAAATAATTGGCATGATATACATCCCCTTCAAGTGTTTGAGGCCCCATGTCAACATGTGTGATTTTGTAGTCAGCTACTATCATCTCATTCTCATTCAAATATTTTGTTGGATCTGCAATTTCCAATACCTGGTTGCCATAAGTAGGATCAGTCAACATTCTTGACATCTTTTGAGATTTCTTTGGCCTTAAAGAAGTCTGGAGTAGCTTTGCAACTGTATCTACTCCAACTATTGTTGTAGGAGTATATTTCCTCTTTTTCTCTATTGCTTTTCTCAGCCATATTAGGGAAGCTCCAATCAAGGAAAAATCCTTATTCACTAGGGAAACTTCTCTAGACTCACCAAGAGTGATGGGTATGTTTTCAGGGTTTCCATCCAATTCCTCACAACTTCCATTAAGAATACATCATTGACAAGGGAAAAATCTCCCATTCCAACCTATTTAGTAAACTATGGGTAGCACTTATACACAGGCATGCTAGAAGTTGGAGGTATATGTGGTTTTAATCCTGGCCAAAATGACCTTTGTTTGGCTATAATATATGTTAGGAAAAAACACAGATGTAAAGTTGTAGTTTTTTGAAAATTGACTAATTGTTCATTCAAATGGAAGTAAATTATCCTAGCCCAATCAATGAACACATTTTCATCATAGATAACCAAAATAAACTGACACATCCAATCTTCAAAGGACTCAATTTGTGCATTCCCAACAATGCAATGTAATAGAGCAATGGCATCTGCAGTTTCCTCTTTGAAATGCATTCTTTTAAGTTTGGCAAGAAGCTGCGACTTACCTCTTTTCTCTAATTTCAACCACCCTTTGGCCATATAATTTTTGCACCATCTTTCATTGACTTTGAAAAACTCACTTTTCGTTGCAACAAACATGTCCTTCATGGGTGTTCTCTCAGGAATCCTTAGCGCATGAGAAATAGCCTCGGGAGAAATTTTAGCAACCACAGTCCCATCCATGACCTTGATTTCATAATTTTCTAGAATTTATCTTCTCACGCATGCGCCTATTAGTTAGACACTAAGAACATCTTCTGAAAAACCCTCAACGTGAGCTAATCCACTTTCTAACATTTTTGCGGCGATAACAGTTCTTTTGTCACTTTCTAAGCATGCCTAGAATTCTTCTAGCTTAAAGGATCCCAGCTCCGTGTCCCTTACGCCAAGCTAGTGATTTTCAATTCCATACTGCATGAGCTCATAGTACATAGAGAAACTCTCATACGCTTGAAGAAATAATTACAGATGATAGCGGTGCTATTGCAAGTTCAAACAAATAAATCTTCACCACCTTAAGTCATGCAAGTGACAGGACGTGCGTTTGGTGCTGAATTAATATGACACTTTATTTTAATCCTCAATATAGCAAACCCTAAGGTTTGCATGCTTTAAAAAAATACTTGATAAGACATCTCCAGGTTGTACTGTATGCCTCATTTAATTCATGGACGGTGCCTCAAAACATTTAGGTGAACAACATATTGCCTTGTCGCGGAAAACTAAAACTTTATAACTCAAAGTCGGGAGTTACGAAGTTATGAAAACCTTCAACTCCCTGACTCACTTAACGCCACTAAAGAACAAGTTTGGCTATCAGATAGTTAGGAAAAACATGAACCCAATGACAAGGTTACAAACACATAGTGCCAACAACTAAAGTTTCAAAAATTATAGAATGTGCAACCAGAAGTTAGAAACTTAGAGGAACCCGTGACAAAGACTAAAATGAAAGCACAAACTTTAGACTTGGGTAGAAAATAAAAGATTAAAGTCTAAGGAAGACAAAAATTAAAGGGACATGATACATATAATACCTACAGGTAACAGATATAAGGATGTGTGTGGATTTTAGGAATTTGAATATATCCTCATTAAAGGATAACTACGTATTGCCAAGCATGGAGGCAATATTGCACAAAATGATTGGTTGTGAATTATTTTCAATGATAGATGGATTATCAAGATACAACTAGGTCAAGATTAAGGAGTCTGAACAATATAAGACTACCTTTACCACACCATGGGGAGCTTATGTTTATGTTAGAATTCCTTTTGGATTAACAAATGTAGGAGCAACATTTTAGAGAGCAATTGATGTTTCCTTCTCATATTTTATAGATATCTTCATGGTGGTTTATTAGGATGACCTAGTTACTTACTTAAAGAAGGAAGAAGATCACTGAATACACCTTGAGAAATTTTTTCTAAGGCTTTGGAATATGGTATTTTGTCTAAATCCTAAAAAGTGTGTTTGGAGTGATCAAAGGAAAATTGTTAGGTCATATTGTATAAAAAGAAGGGATCAGGATTTATCCTAAAAGAGTTGCAATCATAGACAAAATTACTTAGCAAAAAACGATTAAAGGAATCCAATCATTTTTTGAATAGGTGAATTTTGTAAGGATATTTGTGACAAATTTTGTAGAGGTCACAAGGTCCATCTCAAAGATGCTAAAAATGGGGGAATCTATTTCTTGGAGTGAAGAGCCAACAAAGAATTTCAGAGCATAAAAGAAGAAATAAAAAAGGCTCCTATAGTGAAGTCTCCTAACTTTGTAAATCCTTTCCAATTGTTTTTGTTTGCTTCATTCCATACCATTGCTGCAGTTATATCGCAGGAAAATAATGAAGGGTTTGAGAAACCTATTTATTTCTTTGGAAAATTATTGTAGGTTGTATAACTCAAATATGATATGGTGGAGAAACAAGCTTATGCATTAGTTAGGCTATAATTTTTTTAGGTCCTATCTAGTGGGAGCCACAATTGTGGCATATGTCCAAAATGCTACTATCAAATATATCTTCACACAACAAGAAGTGGCTAGAAGAAGATACAGATGGATTAATAAGATCCAAGAGTTTAATATTGACATCTAGATCACAAAGTTAATCAACAGATAAGGGTCAGCTAAATTATTGGTAGATTCAAATCTTGAGGCTAATCGAATAAATAATGTTGAAACAAATAGTGCATCTCCTGAATGTGATATGAAGTCATCTCCATAGTATAAGGATTTAGTGTTTTATTTGAAAAAAAAATTGTGTCCAAAAAATATAATTGAAAATTAGAAGAGGACACTAAAACTACATGCTATTAAATATGTAAATATAGAGTATGAGATTTGGTGGAGAAGCAAATATGGGATCCTACTCAAATGTGTGAATGAAGAACAAGCATTTGGAATCTTAAATGAGATGCATAATGGTGTGTGTGGAGGCCATTACATGGAAAATATTACAACTCACAAAGTCCTAAGGTCAGGTTATTGGTGGCCTACATTTTTCACAGATGTTCAAGTTGGTTAGAAAATGTGATGCATGTTAGAAGTTTTCAAGAAAGTTGAAGTTTTTTGAAATTTTCCCTAAAGATCAATTTTTGTAGAAGCTCCATTCCAACAATGGGGTATTGGCTTTATAGGGGAAATTTTTGAAAATTCAAGTGGTGGACATAGTTGGATCCTTGTAGCCACCAACTACTTTACAAAATGGATAGAAGCTATCCCCACAATAAACAATACAAGTAAATTTGTAATAGACTTTCTGATGAAAAATATTTTGACCAAATTTGGAGTACTAGTAAAAATAGTTTTTGATAATGCAATGTGCTTCAAGTCAAATGAGTTTACAAATTTTAAAACCCAATATGGGATAATTCTCCCTTATGCATCCTCGTATCACCCATAGGGAAATAGACAAGTAGAGTCAAGAAATAAAAGATTGATGAAGATCATCAAGAGGGTGATTGAGAAAAACAAGACGAATTGGGATTCAAAGCTCAAAGTAGCCTTGTGGGATGATAGAGTGACAATGAAGAAAGCCACATGTCAATCTCCATTTGATCTAGTTTATGGTTTGGAAGCAATAATGCATGTTAATAGTTTGTTGTAGGTATATAAGTTTATCCAAGAGCATGATGAAGACATCTCTAATGCAATGGTAAATAGAATTAACAAGCTCAATTAATTGGATGAGACAAGGAGAATATCACAGTAGAAAAATATCAAGGCAACAACAAGTCAAGCATTTGTTTGATAAGACAACTATTGCAAGAAATTTTTAGGTAAATGATATGGTACTTTTGTGGAATGTAAGAGCTCAAGATAAAGGAAAGCATGGGAAGTTTGATGCTCTATGACTTGGACCATATTTGATCAATAACACACATGGTGATGATTCTTACTATCTATAAAACCTCATAGTTGAATTTTTGGAACTGCCAATGCATGGACAGTTCTTGAAATATGTTTTCTCCATGCACATTGTATCATATATTTATGATGTACAGTCTCTTTTTTCTAGTTTTTTTCTTTTGGTTTTCTGCTTTACCTTAGTTTTCCTAGTTTTTTTCCTTGTTCTACTCTCTTAAAGATCTTGGTTTCTCGCCTTACTCTTGGGAAGTAAGTGTCCCCAATTGGAGCCACTGGTGGCACTTTTTGGAAAATCTCTTAGCTCCTATTTTTGTGCCCATATTTTTAGCTTTTGAATAATTTCTTTGTTCTTAGGGTTGATATAAATACTATTATATCCTTATGCTTAAGTCTAGAACTCTAAAACCCTAAGTTCAGGCATTGTGCTTGAACTTTTGTTCTAATTTTGTGTTGACTGCCTCTAGCCTATTGTCGAGATTTTAAATTGCAACCTTGATTCTTTTATTCATCTATTTATCAACCCCTCATACCTAGGGCTACTGTTTAGACTGTGAGATGAATTATTTTATCAAGTCCTTAAAGTCTTATGTTTGCACCCCATGTTTATTATAAGGTTGGCCTCTTCATTTCCTAGCGTTATTAAGTTTTCTTAACGACACATGCGTATTAAAAAACCTTTAAGTTACTCATGGTCGACCCCACAAATCCTTCCCGAATGAGTATTTTATTAAGGAAAAGGTTCACAGAATCAATTAAATATTGACAAGTGGCACATTTATGTTGGATTCTATCATTCCATGGAGGGTTTATCACTGAAGGCAAAGGCTAGCTATGGAAGCACAAAAATGGTAGTAGGTGGTGTGTTGAGAATTATTCACCACTATGGGACCCTTTTGAAGACCCTACCAATTTCATGTGCCAAGTTTTGAATCATTCTACCATTCCATGGTGCACCTCAGGATGGACCCAAAAGTTCCTTGCAGAAGTGCAGAAGACCCTTGGCACTTTCTTGAAGGTGTTTCATTAAATCCATTCAAAGGTCACTACATGGTGTAGTTTCATTAGCTTTCTATGATTTCATAATATATTTTAAAGAAGGATTATATGAGGTCCATGAAAGCGCAAAAAAGGAATAGGTTTCAAGTTTTGGAGCTATTAGAGGGGCACATGGTAGTTTCTCATTGTTCTCAAAAAGTCTTATATAAAAAATAAGGATTGCAAAGCATGGAAATTAGATGATGCATGGCACAATATCAAAGCTTTCCACAATTCAATGATCTCTTTGTAGTGGTCAGATCTTTAGGCTGCAAAAGTGTGGAAAGATGCCACATGACCACAACGTGTCTTCCCTCATGACAGTGTTTCTGGTGATGAGCTATAAAGGTCATCCCACATGGAGAAATTCTATTGGCTCAAGATATTTTCAATGCATGTCAAAATATTCAAACCAGTTAGATCACTAACAACCATCAAATCTTATCTTTTTGCTCGGTGATCAATGGTTGGTATTGAAACTCAAAAAATGGGTAGATGCGTGATCTAGCTCACGCGAGCTGAGAGTAATGGTAGAAAATATATATTTCTATCAAGAAATAAATGATTTTCCTTCCATAAGTGTTGCATTCTTATCAATTGAATAGTTTGTTGAAATTAAAAAAACAACTAAGAGGGGTTGAATCAATTGTAGCAAATTAAACCTTAAAAAACCCTTAATAATAATCAGATCCACAAGCATTCATTAAGTCCTTATTTTTTTAGATTGATTAAACATGAAATGCATATGAAAAAAACCAAAATCACAACACCATACACATGAGAACACCAAATTTATGTGGAAAACCCGATGAGGGAAAAACCATGGTGAGGATTAGATCACAATATAAGTAATAGTAAAACCAATACAAAGGCTCATTTCCAGAATAGGACACACTATCCAAAAAGGCTCACAACAAGGGATCACTACCACTAAAAGAATACAAGAAGATATAAGAAGAATGTTACATAGAGAAACACTTCTCAATGCAACAAGGAGTCCACCATAATTGCTCACACACTTTCATAGTCTCACATGAAATATTTCAGATGCCTTCAACTCACTGCCTTCAAGAACCGTAACATGAAGTTTGCATTGCTCTACTCAATTTATCATCACACACATCAATCAAATCAATCTCTCATCTATCTTGCTTCTTAATCTTACTCTCCCTCTTGCATCAACACCATTCATATTTATATCAAGTTCTACCTCAAAACTTTCTCCAATGTCAGCCACTAGTTGTTATACATTTAAATTAAAAATAGGTTGACACCTAAACATTCCTACGATGGATAGGAATGAAAGGAGACCTACATAAATCCTTAATTAGGACCCAAATAGATCCAAACAAATTTCAACACACTTCCTCAAACTTCGCATGTAGTGTTAAACACAGGATTGGCCAACACCCATGAAAAACACCATAAACACAAGATCGGCTAACACTCGTGAAAAACACCATAAACATTAAGTACACGCTTCCTTAGATCAAGCTGAAATTTTTGGAAAGCATAATTCACTTGAACTTAATCCAGAACAATCCACAAATTACTTAAGATTCATCAAATACTTCATCCAAACTCGCATCCACAAATACTTTAACTTAGAACAACTAATAATCCGTAATTGCATATTAATAAATGAAACTCAAACTGTACTGCACCAAATCAAGTAAAAAATTGAATATAAAAAGATAAATCATTATAAGCAACTTCCCAAATCTGCAGAACCTAAATCCAAATAGTAGAGAAATGCAGAGTAAATACATTTCTCCTAGACCACATAAAACATCACTGAACAACTGGTTCACACACTGGTGAAAACATCTCGCACTATACAATGATCCAAAAACCTAAATTTTGAATATAGCAGCATCTGCACCCTTAAATAACATGTAAGAATTGCACATGCATAGCATCAATGCTGAAAGAATGTGAAGCACAATATTAGAACACACTATGAAACATTTGCACAACACAGTTTACTCTGCTTATTAAATTTTCTCAAAAGCACTTGGAAACCAAGTACCAGAACTAACATCTCAGCTCATTACTTCATTCCAACTAATCTTCAGACTCTACAACAAAGGAATAACTCCATGTACTCACAACACTTCCTCAAGGTCTCAACTACACATGTATAAACCATTTTCCTCTTTTCACAATTTTCTCAATATCCTCAACATCTTCATCCCATAGTTGACATCAATGAGAACACCATTCAATAGACTTCCTGTTGACATCAATGACAACACCAATTAGTAGAATTCTTGTTGACATCAATGACAACACCTTCATTCTTGCAACAATACCCCCCTTTGTCATCGATGGAAACACAAGATGTGAAAATCCACCAAAGACCACACAACAGTTTTGAACACTCTCTCTCTTTTTCTCTAGATTAGATAGCCTACACAATAGCTTTTCTTTTTCACATGATCATCTCTCCCTAAGTAGATACATTCTCCTTTTTTTTCACATGATTATCTCTCTCCCTTTGACATCAATGGCAAAGGATAAAATGTTTTGCATTGTTCTCCCTCTTTGACACTGAACCAAAATTACCTACTCTAAATACTCCCCCTTAGGAGTACACCCAACTCAATCAACAACAAAATGCCAACACATGACACTACCTACTCCCCCTGAGAGGTAGCCACCAACATCAGTCTAGAAAAGAGATAGATCCATACACACACTAGATTGATGTGCCTTTATATGAATCTAGTTCAAGAAAGGAGGGGAAATAACCCCCAACTTCTCTTGAAGATACTCAAAAGTATCCTTAGGAAGAGCCTTAGTAAATATGTTAGCAATTTGATCCTTTGTAGGAACATACTCAAGCTTCACTTCATTTTCCATAACCTTCTCTCTCAAAAAGTGATACCTAATAGATATATGCTTTGTCCTTAAATGCATCATTGAATTCTTTGAAATGTTTATTGCACTTGTATTATCACAGAAGATAGCTATAGGTTCATCATATACAACTTTGATATCCTTCAACATTTTCCTCATCCATAATACATGTGTACAACATGATGCCACTGCAATAATAGTAAATATTTTGCAAATACTTGATAATACTATGACACTTTGAGGGGGCAACCTCCTAATCCACTTTGAGGGGGATACCTCTAATATTCTTCAATATGAACACAATACTCAATATGATGATAATAACCTACCTATACCTCCTCTATATACCATACTTATGCTAGGATATCACCCAACTCGACCTAGATAACCCTATATAAGCCTTAGGTTGACCTAAATAACTAAATAAAAATACAATAATATGACTTCATTAAGTGTTAAGGTAGCCACAAGTCGACTAATCATAACACTATACACAATATAGGGGTAGGGGCATAAGATTGTCCCCCTCTTTAGAAAAGCATTATCCTTAATGCTATCTTCTTGTTTTCTTCTTCATCTCCTTTTTTTACTTTTGCTTCTTCTTCTACTACTACTTGTTCTTGTTCCTTCTCTTGTTTTTGTTTTTTTCTAGTTCTTGTCCTTTCTCTTTCTCTTTCTCTTGTTCTTTCTCTTGATTTTGCTCATATTCTTGCTCTTGCTCTTTTTTTTTTGTGTCTACTTTTTATTGTGAACAAGTTCTAGAAAGATAATTTTATAATAAATCACACAAATGAAGTCAAAATACTCTAGAAATTTTCCTGTGACTTACCAAGGCCTAGGATACACTTTCCAAGAAAAATCTCCCAAAAATTAAGTGTTTTGCAACCTTGAGAGAGAATTTATTAAATATTCTAACTCAAATAAATCACTTAATTATTCTCTAATTAATCTCAAATTTAGATTGTAGTCTCTTCTTTTATTTCCAAAAAACCCACTAAAAATTAGGAAGCAAGTCAACAAGATTTGTACATGTTCTTTTCAAATAAATTGAGAAAAAACCCTAATTCTATAATAAATCATTCAATTCTACTCTAATTCTTTTAAAATATGGACTGTAGCTACTCCAATATTTTCTTCAAAAACCCTTTAAAAATTAAATAAAAATTCACCAAAATGTGGGAGATATGCATTTCACAAAATGACCTCCAAAATTGAAAAATATCTTGTTGCAACAGTGCCAAGATCATGCTCTAATACCACTTGTAATAAAATAACTCACACAATTGAATATATAATAGTAAATATTTTGCAAATACTTGATAATACTATGCCACTTTGAGGAGGCAATCTCCTAATCCACTTCGAGGGGGATACCTCCAATAGTCTTCAATATAAACTCAATTCTCAACTTGATGATAATAACCTACCTATAACTCCTCTATATACCATACTTATGCCTAGGATATCACCCACACCAACCTAGATAACCATATATAAGCCTTATTCAAACCTAGATAACTAAATAACAATATAATAATAATATGATTTAATTAAGAGTTAAGGTAGCCACAAGCCAACTACTCATAGCCCTATACTCACTATAGGGGTAGGGGCATAACACATTATACATTATTTTGTCTGATGCCATGTAAGGAAATTCACATGAGAATAATGATGTTACAGGAAAACAAAATACCACATAACATCAATATGATAGAATAAATTATATTTTCATCGAGGAATTAAAAAATTCCATAATATAAATATAATTTTGAAAGAATATCCTATTTTGATACCATGTAAGGACATTCACACAAGAATAATGAGTTTAAAGGAAATCACAATAATGCATAACATCAATATGATAGAATAAACTATATTCTCATTGAGGAATAAAATGAAGTACCATAATATAAATAGGTTTGTGCTTGTATAGATCAATGTAATGCATAAAATGTGGTAGCTAATTAAGGCTCAACACTAATAATAGGTAGACTAACTAAAGATAGACATGCCTAATATGTGAAACTAACTAGTGATATGAGTGTAACTCAACTATAAATAGATAAGTGACATGTCACACTTTCATCCAACTTATCAACACAAATGAATTAAAGTATTTCTAATTAAAAACCATTTTTGTTCAACAATATGATCTGGCTAGATTTATTGTAGCTAATTTAGATATGGACATTACTTTTCCAAATAATGTAGCATCATTTTGAAGCCAATTTACCAACAAAATAAAATTATTTAAAATATTTATGTTTCAACTGCTACTACTCATGTAAATAAGATTTCAAAAAACACTCTTTTGTAGGTCTATAAGTGTAGTTTTCAAATATATATATATATATATATATATTTTAATAGTTTAATTTTTTTATATTTTATATTTTATTTTTACTAAAAGACGGTTATCATCACAAAACATAAGGTTGATTATCTTGTCAAGAAAAATACTAATTTTCTTTTTTAAAATTGAAAAATTTGGTGCACTAGATAAAAGAATCTATATCAAGATGGTATTTTTTTATTTTGGATAAATAGTTAAGACAAAAGGTGACGTCCCATGGAAATAGTTGTTCTTCAATATACACCCATTTGAATATTTATTTAAAAATAAATTAATAAAAATTGAAAATTTATAATAAATCCATGCACTAAAATTTTAACTTATAAATACACAAAAAAATTGAAGGAAAAAAGTCCTATATAAAGAGCGATGTCCTATTTAACTTCATTTTTCAACATTTTATCAACAATTAAATTATAGCTTCAATTTTATAAAAAAATATATTCAAATAATTTTTAAATTTAAAGAGAAAATACAAACATAAAATACATTATGTAGACACCGATTTTGGCACCACAAGACTCTCTAACACTTCTAGGGTTTTTCACCTAAAAGGAGAGAGGTAGGCCAAAATGTGCAATGTCTACACTCAAAACTATGCAAATATGGATGAAATATGCCTAGATGCAATGTATAAATGCAATAAAATGATAAAAGATATTGATTGTTAATGCAAAACTAATGAAATGTAGAATGTTTGAAAACACAGTGATGTATGCAAAAAGACCTAGAAAGATGAATAGGAATGCAAATAAAACAAAATAGGAAAGTAAAACAGAAAGCATGCACTTGGAAAATAAGTTGCATACTGGAATGGAGACTGGAAATGTTGTTGATCCTAAAATTTTGGCCTACTAGGACACTTATGCCATTCTGGGTGACTTAGTCCCAGATTTGGAAAATTGCACCGAAGCCCATTTTAGCCAAATGGGTATCCAAATCTATATAAAACTTTGAAAAACATGTGCAGTGGGACTAAGTCACCATTTTTGGTGACTTAGTCCACTTTTGAATTTCTAGAAATCCAAAAGTGGAAATGGAAGCCCTCGGTCTGCACTTTTTGATCCTCTAGGTGTCTGGTTCTAAAACTTTGATTTTCGACACTGCAAAGGACTCTTTTTGGATATTTTAGCTTTGCAAACAAGGAGATGTCTTCAACAACTTTGCAACTTATCCTTCAATGATTTAAAAATCTTCAATGTACCTAAATCTACAAACACACAAGAAAAGAGAGAGAAATGTTGAATGTTGGGGCATGGGGGTTTGCCTTGGTCAAACCCCTTTTTAGGTAATTAAACCAAAATGAAGAAATGATTTAATGAAGAATGAATCAATGGAGTTAGAGACTTTCCATGATGATATATCTTATTTTTTGTAGCAATAGATGAAGATTCTGCCCTTGAATGCCTTAGCTATTTTGGTGACTTAGAATGCTAAAACCCTAGCTTGCTTGACTTGAATGAGATGATGAATGATGAATAAGATGAATGAGTTATAATTAGGGTTTAGAGTATTGTATTTATAGGCATTTCACCTAATTTTCCTCTGAATTTGATCCCCAAGGCCGACATGAAGGGAAAAAAAAACTTAAATTCCAAATTTTCTTGCTCAAACCTCAAAAATAGCCCAAATGGGACTAAGCCACCAGGTTGGGTGACTTAGTCTGACCTGGATGGGAATAAGTCACCCAGATGGGCGACTTGGTCCCACAGGGGGGTATTTTTCCAGTTGGATTGTTGGGGAGTGAAGAAATCAGGCTTCTAGGTTGTTCTAGTCAGGTCTTTGATCAAATCAAGCCTTGGGATGCATAATATGGGGCAATAGGGGCATGTTAATGATGATGTAAAGAGTAATTAGGGCTTGGGACATAAAGTTCAATGTGAAAGTGTGATTAAATGCACTTTACATCATTAAAATGAGGTCCACACAACCTAGAAAGGCACAACATCCAATGTGAATGTGTAAGACACATTACAACACTAGATTAACACTAAGTTTATTTTACAAGCCTTCTAGAAATACATGATAATGCAATTAAATACATTTTATATCATTGAATTAGGGGAAAGATAGGTCCATTTAGTCTAGAGAAGTGTGAAAGTCTTTTACAACACTTTACAAGACATTGTTAAATGCATTTTATTCTATTTGCAAGGGTCAAAGACCTAGTGTAGATGTGTAAAACACCTCACAATACTAAATCAAGGCCTCATTAAGTCCAATTTGTCATTAATTATTCCCAAATCAAGCAAGTGAAAAGGGATACTTTTTCTATGTCCACAATTAGCCCCCACTTTAGTGAGAGGATGAACTTGCTTCAAACTCACACTAAATTAGACATTCAAGAAGAGTACAATCATACCAATGTGGATGATCTAGGATAACAAAGATGAAGGAGGTTGCACAAGCCCCCAGGATTGAAGATCCTAAGTCAAGCCAACATAAGCATGAAAGGACACACACAATGTGTATAATATGTAGTGAAACAAGATACATGATCATACAATGGTAAGAACTAGAAGGAAGAGAAGTAAAAATGTGGATCAAGCTTTGACCTTTTGTCCAACATGTTGTGGATCAGATCTAGGTTGTTTGTCCAAAAATGCATACTCAATCTGAGGCGACAAAACTCTTGGTTGTCTGCCAGGTGAGAAGTCCTAAAAGGTGAGACACATATAGTCGATATGTGCTCACATACACGTGAGTGGCTATGGGGAAAGTCATGCCTCAGAATGGGCTTCCTTCTCAACCATACCAAAGTTATACCTCCTAATAACTTTGATAAGGCGCCACACAAAAATGATCTTCGAGTTTTATGAGGTAAGCAAAACTTCGTATGCTTGACACTCATAGACATGGTGTAAAGAATGTTCAAAGGGATTTTGCTTAGTTCATGTAGGGTCTCATCTTAGGGAACATCATACTTAATGTCTCCAAGAGAGGAAAATTGCAAAAGGTCTCATCTTGTTTCCAAGAGAGGAAAGGTGCATATGGTCTCATCTTGTTTCCAAGAGAGGAAAAGTTTATATGGTCTCATCTTGTTTCCAAGAGAGGAAAAGTGCAATGTATCATCCTGGGAAACATTGTAGTTAATGTTTCCAAGATAGAAAATCACACAATGAAATGTGAGTGTCGATGTATGCCCCCACTTTAAAGCGGTTGCTAACACCAATACTATGAGCAATTGCTTTAAAGTAGCATAAGAAGAAGACATGCAAGATTACTTAGAAATCCCTATGCCAAGTTATATGTTTTTGAGAAGCTATGTCATGAAAAAGGTAGTATGTCACATGCGAGCCAACTTAAGGCATGTCGTCCACATCCCAAGCTTGCTCTTATATGTTCATGAAAGGTTAACGAATAGCCAAAAGAGGCAATGAAAAGTGACATATGAGGAAAAGGCTATCTAACCCATTTCCCCCACTTACTGCAGGAAAAGGATGAGCTGAAATGATTAATGAAATGCGTGCTAGAGTGAAAATCAGTATCAATTAGAGGAATTAGGTGCCCCCACATAAGGGAGATTATCAAATTTCTTAAGATGTTGGATTTTACTACTCAAAGCTTTACATTCATTAGTGGAATGACCATGAACTCTATGATAGGCACAAAATGAAGTCTTGTAATAGAATTTCTTTCCAGTTTGTGGAGGAAGAGATATCAAGTGATGTTGGAGGAGTCTCAACAAGATATCCTCTTGATCAATGGTAGATGTTTTTGTATTATGTGACAAAGATATCTCTTGCTTAGATGTATAAGATGTCATACCTACACAAGACTCTTTAGTTTGTGAGATTTTGGTCTCTCCTTTATGGGAGGGTGTAAAATCTAATGAATTCAAATAATTAGTGTTTTGCGAGATGACATTGAAATTTGTTTGTTTCATTTCTTGTAAAGGATGACTTTCAAGACTACTAGTGTCTATTAGTTTAGGATGCATTACTATTAAAGTTGGCTTAGAGGAATCTTGTGTGATAGTGTTGATGTTAAGGGAAGGCTTGGTGATTTCTATTAAAGGACAATAACGAAGACCATGAGTTTTTTCTTGTGTGTTAAGATTGATAGGGACATGGATACCTTGTTCTCTAGCACCACATCCTTTTCCACTATATCCAAGCAGTTTCATAATTTCATAACCTCTTCCATAAATATTTTTCATTGCTTTTGAATTGGGTGGTTGTTCATGATTAAGTTCATAAATTTTTTTGTGTAATTTGCTTCTTCTTCTAAAGTGGTTGAGGTGGATGCTTTTGAAGTGTCTTCCAAGTTTTGTGTTGACATGATTGTTTTTTTGTTTCCCTTGTCAGAGTATTTTGTTGTGATCTTGCATTCTCCCATGAATGTTGGTGCAAAATCTAAGGAACCCCAATCATTGTATAATGAATTTGTGACTTGTTCCATATGTTGTGTTTTGGATTTTTGTTGCACAAGTTCCACTTGTGTGGTTGAGGTTAAGGTGTTCAAGGGGTTCTCTTTGCTTTTCTCAAATTTTAAACAACTATCGAGGTTAGGGCCAGCTTCGAGTGTGACACTTTGTTGTTGTAGATATACTTCATGACATGATGAAGAGTAGAAGGCACCCCATTCATTGCATGAATCCATGGTCTTCCTAAAAGGAGGTTATATGAAAGATCGTTAGGCATAACATGGATCGGTGTTTCCAATGTGGCCTTTCAAACTGTAATAGGCAAAGTAATCACACCAAGCGGTTGTTTTCCTACATTGTCAAATCCCTTGATAGATAAAGAATCGGGTTGAATTTTTGATTTATCCAATCTAAGCTTATCGAGAAGGTTTACACTACACACATTAAGAGCAGAGCCATTGTCAACAAGGGTTCTCTTTATCCCTATCCTATTGTATTGAGCTATGATCATGAAAGCATCATTTTGTTTTTACACTTCTAAAGGGGGGAGTTCACTTTGGTGGAAAATAATGTCAGCATTCAATCCTTGAATTAGGGCTGCTATGTCATTCAGTTGCGCATTAGTAGGGATAGGAATTTTTTGTAAGGCTATTTGAAGCATAGTGTGATAGTTAGGTGAATTCTAAAGTAAATCCCATAGGGATATCTTTGCGGGAGTGCTCTTAAGTTGCTCGAAAAGATCATACTCCCTTAATCAAGGAGCACTAGGCAGTATACAATTGGGTAAAGGTAAGGAGGTTGAGGTTGGTTGAATTGGTTGCGGATTATTTCTAGTGTTATATGTATGAGCAATGGTATGAGGACTCAGCTGCTGCAACACATTGTTTGTAGGTGGGTAAAGGACAAGTTCATGTTTGTTTTGAGTTTGAGGGTTGTGTGGAGGGGGATAAAGGATGAGTTGAGGTTAAATAATATTAACATCCCTTGGTGAATGAGAGTCTAACATGGGCTCTTCATCTTCTTCTAAGGGCATAATATCATTATTGTCAATGTTATCCTTGTGTTGCATCATGATATCCTCCCTAGGAGGAGAGTTTTTAGGAGAACTACAAACCACATGTTCTTGACATTCAAAGGTTGGTTCTTCTCAAAGGACTTCATCACAAGTAGGGGAATGATCAATGGTTGAATTTGCTTGCTCAATAAGGGTTTCACTAGGTGAAGGGGGGCAACTAAGATTCTCATGGCCATCAACGATTGTGCTTTTTAACATCAAAGTATCTTCTTCACAACTAGGAGAGAAACTAGGAGAAAAACAAATGTTATTGTCATGATTACCTATAGTTGTGTTGTTTTGTTCATCAATTTTTTGTCCACTAAGAGAGGTAAGAGGAGAGAAACAACTAGGATTCTCAAAACTCTCATTGATTGGTTCTTCTACCAAAATATCTTCATCATCAATAGGAGAGATATTAGGAGAGGAACAAATATGATCGTTAGGAATGTCCAAGGTTGTATTCGATTTCACTAAAACACTCTCATAGGGAGGGGATAGGAAATATTTCTTAACATGTCTAAATATGTAAGACACTAACATTTTTTGAAAAAAAATGAAAATCATGTGTAACCATTTCATGCAATGTTTTAGCAATGTAAACAATGTATATCCAAAGATGCAAAACATTTTTATCCAATATATGCAAAGCTTTAAGAATGCAAACAATGTATATGCAAGAATGAAAAGTAATTTTATCAAAATTATGAAAATTTTTATGAAGAGAAATATTGTGTATGCAAAAGTGAAAAGTAATTTTATCCATGTTATGCAAAACTTTAGAAATGTGAGCATTTTCAGATCTAATGATACGTTAGATTGAAATGATTTCAAAAATGACTATCCTAAATCGATGTTTTTGAGCTAGATGCATAAAAAAAATGCTCCCAAAACTTTCCAGGATTATAGTATATGATTCTAGGAGGCTTAGGAAGCATATAAATGAGGTTTATGATGCTATGATAGACAATTAAAAATTTGGACTAGGACTAAGTCGCCCAAAATGGCGAATTAGTCCTAGTTAGGGTTTTCGCAAAAAATTTAATAGGTTTTGATGATTTTTAGTATGTATGACCTGAATACTAAATGAAAATGCAATTTTTAGATGTTTTTCAATGATTTAAAATGCAAAAATGAAAACTATATGCACTTTCACTAATGCAAAATTTGAAAAGCCTATAATGCAAATTAACAAATGTAAAATGTAATGCAATGTTGATGCAAGCTAATTCTAGGGTGATGATGGACTTAAAAATCAGAAAATAAAGTATTCTAAAGGAAGGTTCACCAAAATGTGGACAATGGAAATGGAGTCACAACTTCTCTTATCCACACCTGAAAGGAGAATGAAGGAAGAGGAATCCAATTTCACAATGCTCACATTCAAGAACAATTCCATGAGATTCCAATGCAATGGAGATTGAAATATGTCAAAGGAGATTGTTCCTAAGGTTGGAAGTTGATAAAGAAGATAAACTATAGATGTAAAACTAAGAAAATGCAAATTGTTTGAAAACACAGTGATGTATGCAAAAAATACCTAGAAAGATGAATAAAAATGCAAATAAAATAGAATAAGAAAGTAAAACAGAAAGCACGCTCTTGGAAAATGAGTTGTAGACTAGAATGGAGACTAGAAATTATGCTAATTCTAATTTTTTTTCCTACTAGGACACTTACGCCATTCTGGGCGACTTAGTCCCAGATCTGGAAAATTGCACCGAAGCCCATTTTAGCCAAATGGGTATCCAAATCTATAGAAAACTATGAAAACCATGTGTAGTGGGACTAATTCACCATTTTTGGTGACTTAGTCCACTTTTGAATTTCTAAAAATCTGAAAGTGGAAACAAAAGCCCTCAATCTGCACTTTTTGATCCTCTAGGTGTCCAGTTCTAAAACTTTGATTTTCGGCACTATAAAGGAATTTTTGTGGATATTTAGCTTTACAAACAAGGAGATGTTTTCAAAAAAAATTCAACTTATTCTTCAATGATTTCCAAACATTCAATGTACCTAAATTTGCAAACACATAAGAAAGAGAAATGCTGAATGTTAGGGCATGGGTGTTTGCCTTGGTCAAACCCCTTTTAGATAATTAAACCAAAATGGAGAAATAATGTAATGAAGCATGAAGAAATGGAGTTAGAGACTTTCCATGATGATATATCTTGATTTTATGTAGCAATAGATGAAGATTCTTCCCTTGAATGCCTTAGAAAGCTATTTTGGTGACTTAGAATGCTAAAACCCTAGCTTGCTTGACTTGAAAGAGATGATGAATGATGAATCAAATGAGTGAGTTATGAATTAGGGTTTAGAGGCTTGTATTTAGAGGAAATTAACCTAATTTTATTGTTAATTTAATCCCCAAGGCTGACATGAAGGAAAAATAAACTTAAATTCTAATTTTTCCCGCCCGAACCTCAAAAATAGCCCATATGGGTCTAAGTCACTCAGATGGGTGACTTGGTCCCATAGGGGGTATTTTTCTAATTGGATTGTTGGGGAGTGAAGAAATCAGGCTTTTAGGTTGTTCTAGTCAAGTCTTTGATCAAATTAAGCCTTGAGATGCACAATATGGGGCAATAGGAGCCTGTTAATGATGATGTAAAGGGTAATTAGGGCTTGGGACACAAAGTTCAATGTGAAAGTGTGATTAAATGCACTTTACATCATTAAAATGAGGTCCACATAGCCTATAAATGCACAACATCCAATGTGAATATGTAAGACACATTACAACACTAGATTAAAACTAAGTTTATTTTACAATCCTTCTAGATTGACGTGATAATGTAATTAAATACATTTTCTATCATTGAATTAGGGGAAAGATAGGTCCATTTAGTCTAGAGAAGTGTGAAAGTCTTTTACAACACCTTTATAAGACATCGTTAAATGCATTTTATTCTATTTGCAAGGGTCCAATTCATAGTGTGGATGTGTAAAACACCTCACAACACTAAATCAAGGCCTCATTAAGTCCAATTTGTCGTTAATTATTCCTAAATCAAGTAAGCAAAAAGGGATACTTTTTCTGTGTCCACACACTAAAAACTAAACATTTTATTAGTTTACATCATTTTAAAATTCAAAACATATATATAACTTTTTAGTGATTCAATTAAAAAATTTGGATCAATGTTGGTTGACTCCTTTATAAGGGCGTGACATAGCTTTGTGTTTTTACCCATATTTGAAACTAACTAGTAATACAAGTTTAACTCAACTATAACGAAATAAGTGACAATTAGGTATTAGGTGCTCAAGACTATTGGAGTAATTAGAATAATCAATTGATAATTAATTAATTATTAGGTCCCTTATTACTTCATTTCACTTAAGCTAAACTTAGGAGTGATTTTCTATTATTATATTGGGCTATTTATAGGTTAAGTTATCTCATTGCATGATATTATGACGCTTGTCACAATATAATCAAATCCTCATCTAGGGTTTACACTTTTATTTTTATAAGTATTCATTATTGTACTTTTTACACATTCACATTTATTATTTAATACATAATGCATATCAGATGCGTGTGTGGATCAATCTCTTCTCTCTTGGTTGCATAGTAAATCAATTGCTTTGATCTCTCGTTTGTGATAAGCATTTTGGTTGCAAGCAATTTTTGGGAGTTGTGGGGTTCACTATCAACTCCAACAAAGACATAGATATGTAATTGATTGAATCAATAAATAGATAAGTAATAATTAGGCACATGATACATGCACATATAATTGATTGACACAATTAAGGGAGCTTATCCTAACTAGGTGCATATAATGCAATATAGTAATATACTAAGTGAAAAAATAAATGATTCTCCAATAATTAAGCAAATACTTTAATATCAGTATTTATCATTTATTTATAGTGTTTAGGTATGTGATCCATGCTAAGTTATGTGACTAAATAAGCTCAATATCTTCATTTACAAGATTTTTTACATCAAAATATTGTTTTTGTACAAAATTTGCTTCTATTTTAAAAATTATTTATCTTGATACAAGATTGATTTCTAGCATTTAAATTTTCTCATCCATCATGCTAATGTGTTAAGGATAGGGTTATGGTGTAATATACTCAATGAATATTAATAATATTACTTCTTAAATCCCCTAACAAATATACAATTTAAGTGATATGGTTTTATACCATTGTATTGTCTTGAGCTAAATTTAGGGTAAATTATTTTAATAGACTTGAAAATGTTTAAGTCAAAACCACACAACCCTAAACTTGCATCAATTTTTATCAACAAAATTAACAACTTAGAGATATGTAAGATTAGATCTTATAAAACCTTAAAACACCCTAATGTTTACACAAGAACCTTCTCACAAACCCAAATATTTTGGGTAGGGTAGACAATTAAAAATTGTTAGTGTGAAAGGGGTACTTTATCTAATTAGTTCATTCTTAGCTATTTCTCCACTAAAGTCCTCTTCACACTAGCTTAACTTTACATAGGGATAAGGTGGTTGAGCCTTTAATGAGATGAGTTGTCACACCTCATAGGATGCCAACACTTTTCATAATCTGGTTGCATCCATCTCTCCCCTTGGCCTATATAACCAAGGCATTTCCTTTGTAATTCTCACTTCTCAAGTTGAATATAGCTTTGCATTCTTGAGAGGAATACAATTTATTCCTCCTCATATTTCTAGTTTTTCTTTCCTTTAGTCATTAGATTCTTGGTAGGCTAGTTAGAAAATCTCACAAAAATGATTATAGATTTAAATGTCTACTCGATCTTGCAAACCCTGAATTGTTCATGATTTATGCATTAATACTAAGAACCCAATATATAGAATTTAGATTTATGTGTTTTAAAAAGGTTTAGTAATGGACCAAAATTCCTTCATATCTTATTCCTCACACCTTGAAAATTCCCTTCATGGGTTTTAAATTAACATTGATACCTAGATTTGCAAAGGAAGCCAAATAGTAAAAGGTAGGTTTCATTATTTTCTTTCTCTTTCCATTTGGAAACACCCACTTTGGTGCACTCAACAACACCCTCATTGGTATGCTCAATTATAATCTTCTCCACAATTTCCATCCTTTTGTGGTGTCTTTATTCTCTTTCAACAATATGTTTTTGTCTTCTTTCTTCTCTATTTGGTCTTGTCATGTTCACTTTTCTTGCAAATTCAAATTGTTCTCTAACCTATCTTGTTTTTGTCTTGTCTCCTTTTACCATGGGTGTAATTATTTTGGGATTACATTGGTCTTTATTAATTCCCATGGTAGTTATTGTAGAAGTTGAGAAAGCCAACTTCACAGACCCCGAAGATCACCTGCATGCAAATAACCTGTCAGAGAAAGAAGAGATGGAGACAAACAAGCAAGGGTGCTCTGAAAGCTGAAAAATGTATTCATCTGAGAGAGATATAAATTACAATGATGAATCCTTATAAAAGGATATTGTGCAACCCTAAAATAAACCCTAATAGGTAGACATTTAATAATTAATATAATTATTAAATGTCACAAAATGCAAACTAAAGTGAAATCTTAAGAGAAGAATAAAGGTAATTTAATCAACATGATTAAATTAAAACCTTTACTCTAACAGCCCCCATTAAGATGAGAAAAAGTGCAGTTACAAACATGTGCAAGAAAGCAAAGGTAACTACAATGCAAGAAAGTAAACTTGGGTCCCGGCAACAAGGCCTGATCAGGTACCCAATTACAACCACATCTCTGTAAAGTGGAGAAATAGAGAAAACCTCATGGGAAAAACTCTACTCCAAAAGGAGATGAAAGAAATAAATGCACTAATAACAGAAGGATAGGAGGTGGATAACATAAGACCCCCCATAGATAGCCTCTATCATATAAGTACATGTACAATGGTCTCCATAGGAGAAAAAGAAAGAGACTAGAAGGCCCCCCCACAATGAAGAAACTCCTATCGCACATATGGATGCCTGAGGTAGAATCCAAAAAGAGATCCTGAAGCAGTAAATAATATTCCTCCCCTTGGAAAGAAATGGATCCAAAGGACAATGTCAAAGAAACCTTGTGAAAAGAGAAGAACCAAGATGTCTCAAGATGTGTGCCATGATAGGATGTTGAAGAATCTCTCTGTCTGAACTGAAACAAAAGATGTCAAATCCAAACTGAATGGAAGACTCAAAAATTGCAACCTCTGAATGCACAGATGATGGTGGGCTAACAGCTGGAATATGGCTGTCAACAAAGAGGAGCTGAAAATCCAAAGTAATCCTTCAGATCTGCAATATAGGAATCTACAAACAAAGACGAAATGCCTGCAAGATAAGAATCCCAAGTAGCCATGTTTGAAAGATGTATGATGTCCTGCTTAGCTGAATCAATAGGAGCCAAAGAAAAAGCAATATCAAACTGATCAAGAACAACAGGAGAAGATGCTAATGCATGTATAATTCTACTCTGAAGAGTAGGAACTATGAGACAATCCTCTGATTCATCAGAATATGTAAGGGTGTCTAAATACTGAAGTTCCTTTAAAGTATCATGATCAAAGGGTGTGTTCTCTCTCCAACCAATGGGTACAAGACAATCTGAAGCAGGATCCTCTGGGAATGGAGAAAGACTGGGGTCTCCATAGATCTCCCAAAGACGTGTCCAAAGTTGGTGAGGACAATCAATGCCCGATATAGCCCACACAGTGTCAGAATCAACACTAGACAAAATAACTCCTACTATGTGATTTCTAATGATATCCCAAGCTAGTTTTCCCTCTGAAGTTGCTGGTTCAGGTATGAGATCATACAAATAAGGCAAAATATTAAGCCACCTACAATGTGTAAGTATACCCTTTGCCCATGACTCATAATTACCCCGTTCCAGAAATACAACTGAAGGGTGAGTAGAAAAATTCAAATTACAAAAAATTGAGAAAAAATCCTCAATACTGATAAATCAGATCAAATAAAGCCATCCCATGCAAACAAATCATTTCCAAGTGCTGAAACGTCCAAGTAATTGATAGATGTGTGAAAACACAAAATACTGAATAAAATGTACCTGGTGTAGATTCTAGAAAAATAAATGACAAATCTGGAAGGAGAATAGAAACACCTTTCCAACGCCTCTTCGTTTGTGAAAAATGGAGTTTGGATGCAAAAGATATGGCTCCGGGAGTGCAAAAAGCTTGTTCTGACTTTGACTGAGAAAAAAAACATCAAAATGAAAAAATCTGAAAATCAAACCTACACCATCAAATTGGTGCCAAAATTAGCTTTCCATCGGTATCTCATTTGAAAAAAATAGAGATTGTACGCCCATTTTATACCTGATTGAGTGAAAGCAGCTGAATTTGCACAAGTAGGCCTCCAGGAGCCCTCAGGGGCTAAAAAAATAGACCCCTGGTCCGCTGGGCGACCAGGGGCTGGGCGTAGCAGTGAGAGCTGGTCGTTCACATGACTGGAGCTTGTTCTATAAAGCCCGCGGGGGCTGTTCCCAATGGACGACAGGCTGAGGCGATGACCGGAGGGTTCAAGCGGCGGGCGGAGCGGCGGTGGAAGGACTGAAACCACCGGTGGCGGTTGGGGACCAGCGGCCGCCGGGCGGCGAAGCCTTCTAAACTGCAAGCGCTGGCCCAGATCTCAAAAAAACACGTTTTTAAAAAAAAAATTGTTTTTTGTGCAAATTTCACCTCGAAAAATGAGCCCTCAGGCCATACGGCCTTGGGGCTAATTTTTTTTGGCCTCCCGGATCAACAGTGGCCAAATTGGTTGTGCCATATATGAAAATATGGGTTTTAGCTCTGGGTTAGCAAGTGAGTCGTTTAGACTAAAAATAGAATAAGCTAGATCACTCAAAATCAGAATGAAAGAAGCCCTATATCAAACCCTCAGAAACAAATTCGCCGAAATCAGGCGGGAGCCCGGCGAGGTCCTAGAGCTCGATACCATGTAGAGGATTGAAAGCCAACTTCACAAACCCAGAAAGATCACCGGTATGCAACTAACACATCCTGAGAAAAGAAGAGATGGAACAAACAAGGGTGCTCACGAAAATGGTATCAGAGAGAGAGATAAATTACAATGATGGTCCCTTATAAAAGGATATTGGTACGACTAAAAAGAAATCCTAATAGGTAGACATTTAATAATTAATATAATTATTAAATGTCACAAAATGCAAACTAAAGTGAAATCTTAAGAGAGGAATAAAGGTAATTTAATCAACATGATTAAATTAAAACCTTTACTCTAACAGTTATTTAGTAACTTTTCTTTTTGGTAACATCTCTTTGAGGATCCTTTTCAAAATCCCTCCCCTTTCCATTCTCCATCCCCTTGGTGTCTAACCACCTCACATAGGGTAGACGCCAAGAGGACTGTTCCTCATGTTTTCATCTCTTGGTTTTTTTTTTCTTTTCTATGTACTATTTAAATTTAAAATTTTGAGTATTATTGACATTTATATGACCTAACTAGGGCCTCGACAATAGAATCGATTTTAGCAAGAAAACTGGGGAAACATAGACCAAATTTCTAAGTCCCAAGTGCTTTCTAAGTGTTGTAGTTTATACTCCAAACTCAGTTATATAAAAGGAGTAATGGTTTGAGTCAAACAAAAGATTAATTACTTAACCATATATATATATATATAGCATAAAGTCATACAAGACAATGCAGATAGAATTGTAGTATCTTTATATTAGTTATCTTAAGGGAGTACAATCAAATCTCCTTATATATATTTTTACATCATATATACAATTATCATATTGAAACATTGAAAAATAGCTTGGAGTAATAATAGGGGGTTCACCAAAATTACAACTAGTAGACCTATTCTCCTTTACTTCAGTAGGAAATGAGATCCCCACCTCAAATTGATTAACAACCCTTAGGTGAACCAAGTCAAAGTAGGAATCTTCAAATTTCCTTATGCTTGAAGGACAAGGATCAAGGTCAAACAACACTCTGGAGAGAAAAACTAAAAATATTGAACTAACACCAAAATGCAATCTAACACTTGAAACAACAATATTAAACTCAAAACTGACAGAACCTACAGTCAAATCGCAAATCAAAGAAGGGAATATCTATGTGTACCTTTCACCAAAAGAAAATTTAAAGCTATTGTGGGACTCATTCACCCATGGGAAAATGGGTCCTTTTTAAGGGTTTATTTGTAGCTTTCAAGAGCCTCTAATGCAGATTTGTAGCTTTCAATTTATCCAAGTGGTAGTGTTAGAATGTCAAATAATTTTTGTAGGTGAGTTTTTGTGAGATGGCAACTTTTGTAACTTTGTCAACTCCAAATTTTGCTCTTCAGAAGATATTCAAGCTTTCTTTCACCTAGATCTACAAACACAACATGAAATGGAAAAATTATTTGTTTTTGGTGAGTGGGGGTTTGCCTTGGTCAAACCCCATTTTGGTAATCAAACCTTGAAATGAATATAATCATGAAAGAGGGAATGAAGAATGAACAAATCTATGTTACCAATCAACAAACCCTTGAATTAAGTCCTTGAATGAAGGTTTTCAACTACATGAAATGAATTCAATGGATTTGGATCTTTACACTTGAATATTGCTTGAAATAATGCTTTGATCACTTGATTTGATCATGAAACCCACATCACAATGTTAGCTCCAAAAACATGCATGATGCAAGAATACTTTCATATGACAATTGGATCTTGATTACTGCAATAAATCTTTGATAAATCTACCTTTGAATGCTCTTGAAGTTCTTCAAAATTATCTTGAATTTCTCTCTTAGATCTTGAAAATTGATAGGTTCTTCTCCAAATCTTCTAGGTGAAACATAGTGAAATAACTTTGTATTTATAGGTATGTGTCCTTAATTTCCTGAAATTCAAATATCACAAGCCGACATCTGAATATACACTTAGAGATCTTAAAATCCCACCAAAAACATAATTTAAATTTAGGTCCTAAGGTCAAGGGAGGACCCACTTTCCCATGGGCGAATGCATCCTAGGTCCCTAAACCTAGGACACACATTTCTCAAGGTAAAGTCTTAAGGCATTAATAAATGTCAGATTTCCTCTTTGAAAAATATAATTAAATAGGCTTGGAAAATGAATTAAAGGGACAATTAAGGCCAAATAAGCTCAACTAATTAAAGGATCCCTAAAAAAGTGTGAAAGTGTAAAGGGATACACTTTACAACACTAAATTAAGGCATAATTAGGTCCATTTTAACTAGGAGGGACCAAACAAGTGTGAAAATGTAATGAGATGATTTTTTCTACACTACATTTAACCCCCACTTTAGTGAGAGGATGACCTTGTGCCAAAATCACACTAAAGTAGACAATCAAAACATATGTATGCAATAATGACAAGACACTCAATCATACAATACCAAAGACTAAAAGAAAAGTAAAAGAAAAAAAGGGCGAAGCAAACCTTGATTGTTTGTCCAATGCAATGTGGATCAAGCCTCAACTATTTATCTAAAAAAAAGTTCAAAAGAGGAATTCAATGTCCACTATGCAAACAACAACACATGCTCACATGAGCTAATGGAACCTTATGTTGTCCACTAGGTGAGCCCCCAAAGGGTGGCTAAGTGAGAAGTCATGCCAGGTGTATAGGCTCTATCATACAATGATAAAGTCATGCTAGGTCTATAGACTCTCACTATATAATGAGAAATTCATGCCAGGTCTATAGGCTTCTCATCATACTAACCATACCAAAGCTATACCTATAATAACTTCTATAAGGCACCACAAAAATATGAACTTTGAGCTTCACAAGGTTAGCAAGCTATGTTATACTAAACACTTATGAACAAAAATACAAATAAACATGTTCAAATGGATTTTTCTTTGTTCATGTAAGGTATCCTCTTAGGAAACATCATGCCTAATGTCTCCAAGAGAGGAAAAGTTTGGGATAAAATATTCATAACTTAGGGAATGCAATGCATAGCATCACCACTAAGAGGAAAGTCGCATGCCAAGAAAGGTCACACTCTTGGAGGACATGAAACCCAATGACACCACCAAGAAAAAGATGCATCATGAGAAGTAAGAAGATCACTCAATGAAATGTAAAGAATGACAAAAATTTCAAAAATAATATTGCCAATGTATGCCCCCACTTTAAAGAAATTTTTGAACACCATGTTGTGGGAAATTTAATTTAAAGTAGCAAATGATCTATGCTAACAATAAAGGAGACATGCGAGATTATTTAGAAATCCCTATGCCAAGTCATATGTTTCCAAATGAAGCTACATCATGAAAAAGAGGGGTTTCCCCCAACATGAAATCTAAAAATCACATAAGGGATCCATGAATTTAGGGTCAATATGTCTTTGCTACAATGATATTATAGAGTTCGAAAATGTCACCATTCCACAAATAAATCTGGATCAAGGAAGAATGAAACATACAGAGCGAAAACAAAGAAAATATTTTGGGTCAACATTGAAGAGTCCTAAACGTTTCGACACCTTGCATCATCCCCAAAAGGAAAACACAAGACAAGCGAAAAGATAAAGGATTACAACATATAGAAGAATGAAGATGCAAATAGAGGAATGCACATGAAGATACATCAAACAAAATAATACAGGGGATCACATTATGCACATGCAACCAAATAAAGAACATGAAAAATAAAACAAAGACAAGACTAGCAAGACACATGCGAGTCAACCTATTAGTAGGTTGTGCACATCCCAATCTTGTTCAGTATATGCGAAAGGCAGACAACTAGCCAAAGGGACAACATCAAGTTCCAAACTAGGACAAGCACTAATTTCAAAACTCTCTTTAGGAGGATCAACATTTAAGCCCATATAAGAAGAAAACAATGAATTCAACTCATTATGCACTTTTTCATCAATATTAGTGGTTTCATCTTCATCCAAGTTAATCACAATAGCAGGTCTAATGACAATATCCATAGAAGCTTATTGTTGTTTATGTTGTGGCAAAGGTGAAGAGGCATCATGAATTGCTTGAGACAAGTTTGGATTTTTATTTTCTATATTGTTCTTTTCTTCCTTTGTTTGAAACAAATGAGCAATAGCACGATGTCTATGCCCATGCTCTCTAGTATTTCTATTTCTTTTCACTTGGTTTTCAATTTGAAATTATGTAGGAGCGGGTTTATCAACCATATATTTATTTTCTTCCTTTAAGGGAGGAATATAAGGAACCACGAGAGGTTCAACAATTTTCTCTTTAGCTTTGTAAACTTGTTTGACTTTAGGAGGCACAATGGCACTAATTTAGTTATATTGTGGCCTCTTATAGGAAATAGGTAAAGGACTTGCTATAAGCTGGTATTGGTTACTTGGAAGAGCTTTTATTTCACTAGGAGGCTCAATCATAGGTTGAGGCATATTGGTAAGGGATAAATCTGTTATATGTTTTTCCTTAGACTTCTAATAGGATTAGAATAAAATTCTTCATAGGATCTAACAGGTTCTATAGGCTCAGGCCAAAAGAAATCTAATGAGAAATTCCCTCAGGAAGACACAAGATGAAAGCCACTATGATGTATAGTAAAAATCTCATTGTTAAATGGAAACTTTAAACATTTATGCACAATCGATGAGATGATGTTCATGGAGAAAAGCCATGGATAACCTAACTTCACACGAAATTGGTCCGACGATAGGATGATGGTGGATGATACACTTAATTGTTTCAGTTCAACTTTCAAAGGAAGAGTTATCGAACCTATTGAGGGAAAGAAAAACCATTATGTGTTTTGATCCATGCTTTCAGTATTTCATAAGTATCTTGATAAAGCTCACACACAAATAGGAATTCTTCAGTGATCACGTTCTCTACATAGACAAGATCAATTAATATCCCATTAGTAGGCTTGTCATCGATTCTTCCAGCTATGTAAAGAGGACCATCGGGTGCATGTTTAAGTATGTCATTTTGTGAGAAAGCAATGTCAAGGGGAATATTGGTTCGACCCTTATGAGGTTTAGCTTCAATAACTCCAACCATAGATTCTATAAAGTGTTCCTCATTGTAATTCATGGTATCGTCATCCGTGTCAACATTCATCACAACACTCTTTGTTTCACGAGCTTTGACAAAGGAGATACTATGATTTAGAATAGGATTATTAAAGATTTACAAGTTTTTATTAGGAGGAGCTACAAATTTATTACCTTGATAATTAACACTACCAATTTGAATATGATTAGAATCAATGAGGTCTTACACAAGATGTTTAAGACACTTACAATGTTTTGTATCATGTCCATTTTTTCGGTGAAAATGGAAAAAGGCATTTGGTCTATAGTTTGAAGGTAAAGGTTTAGTAGGATCAGGAGCTCTAACATGAGGCAAGGAAATCAAATTCTTTTCTAAGAGCTGCAACATGATATTATGAAGGGTATCAAGAAGAGGAATTATCTATTCCTATTTGCAAATAGATTTTTCATCTTTATAGCCACCACTTGAGTGTCAATATGTTGAGTTGGTTGAGGGGAATTTAGTTGTAAAAAGCCCTTATTTTGTTTCTTGAAAGGTTGATAGTTGGTTTGAGGTGTGGATTCAAAAATTTTAGGACGATTAGATGGAGTTTTCACTTCATAGCTACTAATCGAGTTTTGATAATCACGAAGGGCAGTACACAATTGTGTGAAGGAGGGAAATTTCAACATCTCAAGTTTAGCTTGGATTTTGTTTTGTAAATTGGCAATAAACATTATTTGAAATTCAACATTGGGAATCTTAATTTTATTTGTGAGTAAAGAATTTTATATCACGCTATGAAATCAATGAATTTTTCATCATCCCTTTGTTTACATGTCATTAAATTAGCTAGGGTTATCTTAGGACCCATGCGAATTTGGAATTGGTTGTAAAAGGCATCAATAATTTCATTGAATGAACTAATTGAAATATTTGGTAAGGGTAAAACCACTCTAAAGTAGTATCTTTCAAGGATCTAGGAAAGAGTTTAGCCAAGAGTTTATCCTCAAAAATGAAGTCACTACATAAGGTTGTGTATGCAGAAACATGGCTAACAAGATCTCCTTTCCCACCATATTTCTCAAATCTAGGACCCTCTATACCTTGTGGCATTTGTGTTCTCAATATCTCCAAGGATAATGGGTTGGATTTTTTGTATTTTGAAGGTTTTCCATTGTGATTTTGATTCAATGTAGCAATTTTTTGTTGGAGGGATGAAATATTTTGCAAAAGTGTGTTAAGGATGGGATCATTGTTTGTGTTGAGAGATGGAGGTGAATAAGATGTAAGTATATATGTGTTTGGAGGACAAGTTAATCATAAATTATTTAGGGGAGATGGATTAGGAGATATGATATTGGAATGCACAAATCTAGAAGGATTCCTAGTGGAAATACCTAAGGTAGTATGGACATTGCTAGTAGGTTGTATGGTTGTAGTGATAGTTGGATTAGTGTATGTAGGGATAGAGGTCACAATTGTGGAAAGAGGAATTGAATTTCTACCTTTTCTTTGAGAATATCCCAAATCTTGAGCACAACCATTCATCGTAGTGACATGTTTATCGACAATATAGGCTAGGCTATGAATAATCTCTATTCCATGTTCATTTTAAAGCATCTGTCTCATGTTATCTATGAAAGGAATTGCAGTACCAACCATGTAATCAAAATTCAATTTTTTTTGAAATTTCTCTAATTCTTCATCCATTCTTCTAAGGTTCTCTTGAGGGACATTAACAATCATTGATTCAACATTAGTGACATTAGTTGTTGGTAAGGAGGTCATCGGGAATGAGGTGTCAAAGGTATGATCCATAGTGGGTTGATTAGCGTCAACACTATGAGTGAAAGAGTTACAGAGCCCAAGATACACAATGATTCATGTATCACATGATGATATGAGTCTCAAACTACATCTCATGACAATATTAGGAATAAGACACCAAATTGTGAAGCTCATACAAGTTTCAAAAGCCTAGGTGGACCCAAAATGGAGGATAAACACTAGATGAATGCAACTAACAATCAATGCAATGCAAATATGTAAAAGGAGATATCAATTTTTTAGATTCTAAGCAAGATAATTTTCTGATTACACTATGCAAAAATTGAAAATGATGTCTTGTAAATACAAATTTGAATTGAAACAATGCATTGATTTTGACAATTTAACCTTAATATGATAAATTTTAGAAAACAATTTTTTTGCAAATTGAAACAATAAATTGAAAAACAACAAAATAGAATATAGAAATAGAGATTTTGATGCCCATAAATGTAAAAAAATTCCCTGATCAAGGACTCATTCGCCCATGGGCGAATGGGTCCTAGTTTAGTGTTTAAAAAAAAAAAAAATTACTAATTTTTGCAGTAATTCCTAAGGTTTTCATATTCTGGCATGAGACAGGTGGTTACAGTTTCAAAATTCTAGAAAATGAATTCAAAATGCAAGTGCAAAATGATGTTAAATGACAAACTAGGAGACCTAATTTGAAATGCAATTTTGACTCAATTTTCAAATGTAAATGAATGATGATGCAATGCTATGTAAACACTATGTAAAATGACTAATATTTTTGTATTTTCCATATTTTAAAGAATGCAAAAAAAATGCAAACCTAAAACCCTAAAAAAGATGCAAATTAATGAAAGTTAAGAGCCCTAAATGAAATGAAAATCAATGCAATGCAATGTAAATGAATGCAAGATCTAGATCTAGGGTTGAAAATGAACTCCAAATCAGCAAGTTATGATGTTCAAATGTTAGGTTCACTAGAATGAAACATTAGAAAATAGGTTGGGGGAGAAAAAGTGGTTCCCCCAAATAATGATAGGCGGAACTATTCTCCTTTATTTCATTAGGAAATGAGATCCACACAAAGAATTGACTTACAACTCTTAGGTGTATCAACTCAAGGTGTGAATCTACATATTTCCTTATGCTTGAAGGACGGGGGTCCAGGTCAAACCACACTTTGGGGAGAAAAACTAAAAATAGTAAACTAACACCAAAATGCAATCTAACACTTGAAACAACAATATTAAACTCAATAATGACATAATATACAATCAAATTGCATATCAAAGAAGGGAAAACCTGAGTGTACCTTTCACCAAAAGTTAGTTTTTGAAGTTGTTTTGGAACTCATTCACCCATGGGTGAATGGGTCCTTTGTTAGGGTTTTCCTATATCTTTCAAGAGCCTCTAATGTAGATCTATAGATTTCAATTTGTCCAAGTGGTAGTGCAAAAATTTCAAAGGTAATTTATGTAGGCGAGTTTCCATGAGATAACAACTTTTATGAAAACTTTTGCAACTTTGTCAACTTCTTCAAATTTTTCTCTTCGAGAGATCTTCAAGATTTCTTTCACCTAGATCTACAAACACAACATGAAAGAGAAAATTTGTTTTTTTTTGTTGAATCAGGGTTTGCCTTGGTCAAACCCCGTTTTTGGTAATCATTTCCTTGAAATGAATAAAATCATGAAAGAGGGAATGAAGAATAAACAAATCTATGTTACCACTCAACAAACCCTTGAATAAGTCCTTGAATGAAGGTCTGCAACTTGTATGAAATGAATTCAATGGATGTGGATCTTGACACTTGAATCTTGCTTGAAATAATGCTTTGGACACTTGATTTGATCTGAAACCTACATCACAATGTTACCTCCAAAAACATGCATGATGTAAGAAGACTTTGATATGACAATTGGATCTTGATTACTGCAATAAAACTCTAATAAATCTTCCTTTGAATTCTCTTTAAGTTCTCCAAAATTCTCTTGAATTTCTCTCTTAGATCTTGAAAATGCCAGGTTCTTCTCAAAATCTTCTTGGTGAAAAATAGTGAAATAACTTTGTATTTATGGGTATGTGTCCTTAATTTCCCAAAATTCAAATATCACAAGCCAACATCTGAATATACACTTAAAGATATTAAAATCCTACCAAAAACATAATTTAAATTTAGGTCCCAAGGTTAAGGGAGGACCCATTATCGCATGGGCAAATGGGTCCTAGGTCCCTAAACCTAGGACACACATTGCTCAAGGTAAAGTGTTATGTTAAGGCATTAATAAATGTCATGTTTCCTCTTCGGAAAATTTAATTAAATAGGCTTGTAAAATAAATTAAAGGGACAATTAAGGCATAATTGAGCTCAATTAATTAAAGGAGCCCTAAACAAGTGTGAAAGTGTAAAGGGATACACTTTACAACACTAAATTAAGGTGCAATTAGGTCCATTTTAACTAGGAGGTCCCAAACAAGTGTGAAAATGTAAAGGGATACATTTTTCTACACTACATATATATATATATTTCCTTATACTCTATAGTCCTTCTCTCTACTTCTTAAATATATTATCTCATGCATATATCTTTTACATATAATCTATACATATATTATTGCATAAACATACTCCCTCCCCTTTTGCTATTCATATCTTTTCCTATACATATATCTGTGGGATGTGACCCATTTATCATACTCTTACCTCAATGGTATCTTTTGACTCTTATGATCCACAAGTTCTTTGTGGGAAGATGTAGGAGGATTTGGTTGATGGTGTTTGAACTTTTGCTTTTTCCTGTCAACATGCTTCAATGAAAACATAACCATAACCTTTACATATTAGAATAAATAATTAAATTAATTATAATATAAGTTAAAATGAATCTAAATATATAAATTTTAAATATATAAATATGATTAGCTATATATTAACATTTATTTTTGAAAGAACACAAAGACCATTGAGAGGGGGTGAATTAGTGGACTGCAATTTTTATCTTTCTAAGCAATATGGCAATAAACATTGAAAGCATATACCAAGAGAAAAAGAAAGGCAACTAAACCAAACTCAAAAAATGCATCCCACAACACAAGATATACAAGGAAAACTCAAGATGGGAAAAACCTCGATGAGAATAGCTGCTAGAGACTACTATTCTAATCCAACCTCACAATAAAAATGATTTATGTTTACAATTTATGGGCACCAACCCAAAGGAACACCAATTCCAAGTTTATGAGCACCAACTCAAAGGAGCTTCTACCCCTAATCTAAGCACCCACTCAAATGATTATACCATAAAATATTTTAGATACACTTTTAGTATCATGTTACAAATGAAATTTTGTAACTCGTATAGATTTCTGCACTTATGAAGACTTTGATGATTTTTTGTTCTCAACCAACTTCTAGTCTTCAATCATTAACTAACTCTATAAGTATTCTTGATTTCCTCTTTTCTGTTCTTTTTCAGCTTCACACCAACCTCTATGATCTCCTCTACATTCACACAATAATTCTCTTAAAAAACTCACATACCTTCACACCCTTCTACAGTAATAAAGCATTCTTCACTTAGAAATTAATACTATGTTTTTACAGAGTTATCTTCTCTCTTTCTCTCCACTCATACCCTCTCTCCACTCTCTTCATACACACACACACATGTATATCCCAACAATGAATAACTACCTTTGTTATATATTACTCCTCTAGAACAAATAATTTTTTTAGCCATAATCTTCTGAAGAACAACTTCTTCTACAACTTTCTGACATTCCTGTAGCAACTTTCTGCACATTTTTGATATTCCTATAGCAGCATATGAGATGGATTATCTCTATCATCACAACTTCTAAATCTTCCCTAATCTTCTTTAATATTTTGTTATTTTATATTTTTGCAGAACAATAAAAAACTAAATCTTATCCTTCTTTTGTTATCCCATATGCAAGTTTTTAATGCTCTTCTTGAGCAACTAAAAGATTTGATGTTGCTTCTCCTATTTAGACTAGCTTCCATTAATTTAAAATGCCTCTTCTTATTTTTAATCAAAACAAAAATCAAATCCCTTTTGTATCGATGGTTTGATTTGCCCAGTTAAATTGACTGCTTGCAAATTTGATTTCAACATCTAATTTGCAATAAATAGGAAACTTTATCTATGGTGTCATCACCACTTAACAGACTTTTCAAGAGGTATGTAAACTAAAAAGGATTATAAAATATTTTCAGTAGGTGCAGCTATAGAGACTTCACTGCCAAGCAAAGAATCTGATTTTATTATTTGCCAATGCATCTTGAAGACAAAGAAAAAAGATTATAAAACCTAATTAAAGTTTCATATGCATTGGGCTAAGATAATTGCCTATCTGATATGCATTGATTTAGGGTTAAACCACCATATCTCCTGTTGAAGGAAAAAAACAAATAAAAAATTCCTTTGCATGTTACTCTTTGCTGTCATAGCATCTGAGCATTGTCATAACATTTGAGCAATGACAAAAATAAAACCAATCTCGTGTAGTCACACACAACAAAATCCTATACATACAAAAACCCTAGTAGATAAAAAATGACTTAATCAGCCAACCTACACATATTCACCAAGTCATCATTATTCCACGTATTCTTTGCCATGTGTATGCCATGTCAGTATTCTCTAATTGGTCCAAGTTGCAAAGCTATCTTTTTGCATGTTTAAACATTGACCAGTGTTGAATTTGATTTGAGTTGTGAAGTTTCTGTCACAGTGAAGTTCCTGTAGCTATGTGTGTCCCTATAAATGTGCTTCTTATCATGTAGCTACAAACTGTGAGGTTATCCTGTAGCTGCACACTATGAGGTTCTTGTAGCATGAGTTGCACGTAGTGAAATTCCTGTAGCATAAGTTGACATCAATGGCAATCTAAATCCAACAATCTCAATGCCAACAATTCCCCCCTTTGGAATTGATGTCAACTAATCAATTGCTATGCTTTCAACTGAAGTTTTTCCCTTTCATCCAGATAAAATTATCCCCCTTTGACAATGGAAAAGGGTGTCATAAAGACCACTTTCAGATCAGATACCACTTTGCTTGCATAAATTTCAAATTATCTTCTCACCCTTTGTCATAAAACTAAAAAGACATCAGACTAAACACACCACTTTCAGATTGTCTCCCCCTGTCATGACCATAACAAGATTCAAATTTGCACTAACCAAATGGTAATGCATGTTCCAGTATAAAGGACATCAATAATCTTGGACAACATAAACTACTATTAGAGATAGCAAGTGTATAGGTGTATGATATGAGCAACAACCATCTCTCCTTGAACTTCAAACTTGAAACTTCTACCCCCTTGGAGTAGAACAAACTTAGGGATGTAAGATGAAGTATAATAGGCTCCCCCTAAATCATAAACTTCCTTATCCAACTAAGTGTTAGAAGAGGGAGATACAACTCCCAATCTCATTCTCAAATACTCAAATGTCTCTTTGCGAAATGGTTTGGTAAGGATATTAGCTATTTTCTCACCAATAGTCACATATTCAAGTTGAACTTCTTTTTCACTCACTTTTTTCTCTCAAGAAATGTTACTTAATAGCTATGTGTTTGGTTCTTGAGTGCATAATTAGATTCTTAGAAATATTGATTGCACTGGAATTATCACACATAATGGAAATAGGTTTTGAATATTCTACCAGAATATCTTTTAGTGTTTGTTTCATCTAGAGAACTTGAGAGCAACATGAGGCAATAGCTATATATTCTGCTTTAGCTGTAGACAACAAAATAGATTCTTACTTTTTACTATGCCAAGAGACCAATCTACCACTAAGGAAGAAAGCACCTTCACTAGTGCTCTTCCTGTCATCTATGCACCAATCCCAATCTGCATCGGTGTAAGCTTGCAAAGTGAAGTCATCATGTTTAGCATACCGTAAACCATAGATCAAACTACCTTGCAAATATGTAAAAAAATTTCTTACTGCATTCAAATGAGATTGTTTTGGAGAATAATGAAATCTAGCTACCATAGAAACTGCTTGTACAATATATGGTCTAGAGGCAGTAAGGTACAATAGACTTCCAATCATGGATCTGAACATGGTTTGATCAACATTAGGTGAGTCATCATTCTTGGACAACTTGCATCCAGTCACCATAGGTGTACTAATAGGTTTACAATCATCCATTTGAAACCTTTTCAACATGTTTTTAGCATACTTGGTTTGTGAAATAAAAATTCCTTTGTCTGATTGTGAAATTTACAAACCAAGAAAGTAGGACAACTCATCTATCACTGACATTTCAAATTCTTGTTGCATTTGATCAACACATTTCTTGCACAAATTGTCATGACTTCCAACAAAGATGATATCATCTATATAACCAACAACAATAATCATATGGTTACCTTCCACTTTGGTGTATAGATTGCTATCAACACACCCTTTCCTGAAGCCTTGCTGGTGTAAATAGTTGTCCAATCTAGAGTACCATGCTTTAGGTGCTTGCTTTAACCCATATAGTGCTTTTCTCAATCTACATATATAATCTCCTTTTTCAAGTGACTCAAACCCTTCAAGTTGTTCCATGTAGACTTCTTCCTCAAGATTACCATTCAAGAATGTAGAATTAACATACATTTGATAAAATTTGTAGTTCTTATATGTTGAGAATGCTAAGAACTTTCTAATAGCCTCTAGTCTTACAACCAGGGAAAATGTTTCCTCAAAATCTATGCCCTCGACTTGTGAGTATCTCTTGCATACTAGTCTAGCTTTATTTCTAATCACTTTACCTTCTTCATTTACTTTGTTCTTGTAGACCCATTTCGTGCCAATAATGTTCTTATCAGTTGGCCTTGGAATTAAATCCCATGTTTTGTTTCTTTCAATTTTTTGTAGCTCCTCTTTCATAGCCTTTATCCAATCTTCACTCTTGTTGGCCTCATTGTAACTCTTTATTTCTATTTTAGTTAGAATACACAAGTTGACTTGATCATCATTTCTAGCATGTCTTCTTCTAGTTTGCACACCAATATCCTTTCTTCCTATAATCTGATCTTCAGGGTGGTACTTCTGAACATGCTTGCTTGGGGGTTTGTTTGGAGTTTTTTCAACTACGTCTTCTGCATTTTTTGATTGCTCTTCACCTTCATTATGATGTTCTTCAATCTAATTTTTTGATTTTTTCCTTTCATCTATTCTCACATGTACACAATCAACTACTCTTGAGGCATTTATTGAAACACTTATATGCCTTACAATGAGTTGAGTATCCTAAGAATATTCCATCATCACATCTTGCATCAAAACAACCAAGCCCATCATCATCTTTCTTAATGAAACACTTGCTACCAAAAACATTGAAGTATTTGACAGAAGGTTTCTTACCATACCATATCTCATAAGGTGTCCTTTTACTATTCACTCTTAGCTGGGCCCTATTTAGTGTGTATACTACTGTATGAACAACCTCTTTCCAATAAAAATCTGGTAGATTTAACTCATTAAGCATAGTTCTTGCCATTTCTTTCACATTCCTATTATTCCTCTCAACAACTCCATTTTGTTGAGGTGTTCGGGTAGCAGAGTATTGTCTTCTAATCCCATGTTCACAATAGTCTTCAAATTGATTTGATGTAAATTCTCCACCACGGTCTGATCTTAAACATTTCAACTTGAAACCACTTTCTTTCTCAACCATTTTTTTGAATACCTCGAACCTTTTAAATGCTTGTGACTTATATTGTAGGAAAGTTACCAAAGTCATCCTTGAGTAGTCATCAATCAACAACATAAATTATTTGTCACTATTTAAAGATCTTGTCCATGTAGGACCACATAAATCAATATGTACTAACTCAAGTGGCCTTGTGGTTGAGTACTCTTTATTCTTGAAACTTACTTTGGTTTGCTTCCCTTTTTGACATTCATCACAAATAGTGTTTGTTGGTTTAGTTATCTTTGGCATGTGTCCCACATAACCTTTTGAGCTTACATTGACAAGATTGTCAAAATTTATGTGTCCTAGCCTCCTAGGCCATAAACAACTCTCATTCATTTGTCCAATCATACATTGAGCTTCATGACATTCTCTCAAGTTGTAGACATTTCCATCTATTCTTTTACCTTCAACAACTAATTTTTCATTGTTCTCTTTCCTAATTTCACATTCTTTGGAATCAAATGGAAATTTATAACCGCTGTCACACATTTGACTAACACTAAGCTATGTTTTATCCCTTCAACATAGTATACATCCTTTTTGAGCAGTTTCCCATCAATGCTTAGGATTCCTTTACCTTTTATCTTGATTAAGGAGTTATTACCAAGCTTAACTGAACCACTGTTCTAATCTTCTAACTGTTTGAATTTATTCTTATCTCCAATCATGTGATTGGTGTAGCTACTATCTATTACCCATAGATTTTTCTTCTTTGTGTGTAATGTTGTTTGTGATAACATGCTTGATTGAACTCTGTATTTACTTAACTTTTTCCATTCTTGCTTGGTTTCATTCTTCTTTGCTGCTACTTTTTGTTTATTTTTATTCTTGGGGGCAACAACTACATTCTTTTCATGTTTAGTAGATCTTTCTCTACAGAAATTTGTAGTGTGTCCATAGTCATGACAATAGTAGCATTCAATATTCTCATTGAGCATAGGAAAGTTGAAGCTTTTACTAGTCTGACTTAAAATTTTACAATCTGCACTCGTATGTCCCAAATTATTGCAATTGTAGCACACAATATCCAAATCTCTCAATGGTGCAAAAAACATTTTGCTCATGAAATTTGGAGTTGCTCTTTTCAAAATTTTGCAACGTATGAACTTATGACCATATGCATTGCATCTAAAATGATAACCATATAATTTAGGGGCATACCAATTATTATAGTGAGAAATGCTTCTAGTTGTTTCCATAGTAGCAGTAGACGTTCTCATTCTTGGGGCAACAACATTAACATGTAGGACATCAACGTTATCCTTTGGGGCAGCAACGTTTTCACTTGTGGTAGCAATGAAATTAATCTTCTTCTTGGGTTTTTCACCCATATTAGAGCTCTCACCATGTTCATAGCCAACACCACTATAATCTTTGTTCTTTTTTTTCTTACTAAGTATATCATTCAGTGCATTAGTGTTGCTCTCATTTTTCATTCTCAACTTTAGATCTTCTTGACAAGTTTCTAACTCTTTCCTCAGAGTTACTATCTCTTGTTCCAACACATGACATTCTTTTTTCTTTGCTTCAACTTCTAATTTTAAAACTTCACCCATTGTATGTGCTTCTTCCAACTATGTCTTTAGAGTGACAATACTCTTTTCTAATTGGTCTTGTTCTTTTAAGGTACTATTCTTGAATTTGGTATGTTCTTTATTCAACCTATCTAATTCATTAAGATCACAAATTATCTCTTCTTCAAGATCAACCTCAACATCATATTCATTTTCCTCATCACTATCAAATGTATTTGAATTTTTAGATTGAGTACTATTTTCAATCTTTGAAGTCTTCTTGTCATTTAGAACTTCTTAAGCTATGAAGAGATTAACCTCTTTCTCATCTTCACTAGTGTCTTTAGCTGAATCACTTTCATCATATGATGCTGCACTTTCAACAATGAGAAGACTTCTCTTCTTCTGAAAGTTTTTCTTCTTGGATTTGTAGAAATTCTTAGGTCTAAACTTATTAGTTTCTTTAGTATTTTATTCCTTCTTCTCATAAGGGCACTTAGTAGCAAAATGTCCAATCTTTCCACAATTAAAACACTTAAAGGGCAGCTTGTCCTTATACTTGCCCAATCCTTTCTTTAGTTTCATGACAAAATTTGCTTCAACATTGTCGGGATCTTATTGATCAATGTTTGTTGCTACTTCTTTTCCTTTCTTCACTGAGTTGAAGGAAACTTCTCTCTTAGAAGGTTCAACACTCATAGTCCTCATTTCATAGGCCGATAATGAACCAAATAATTTATCCATGGAGAAAGTCTTCAATTCTCTAGCTTCTTCTATGGCAAAAACTTTAGTGTCAGATCTTGCAGTTAATGACCTTAGAAATTTCTTAACAATTACATTATCATCAATTTCTTCACCAAGTCCTCTTACAACATTGACAATCTCATCCACTCTTAGTAGGTAATCAATAATATTTTCATCATCCCTCATCTTCAGTCCTTCAAAATGAGCTATGAGATCTTGTAATTTATCTTCCTTCACATTCTCATCACCTTCATAAATCTTTTGTAGTTTATCCCAAGTTTTTTTGCAGATTTTTAGTGCATAACTTTGACAAAATCAGTATCAGACAATCCACTAAGAATAGCATGCTTGGCCTTGGCATTGTACTCATATTCCTTTTTAGCATCAAGATCAGTTGGAGGAGTTTGAGGAACATTATAACCATTTTTTACAATCAACCAAACATCACAACCCAAGGAGGACAAGTAGGTTTCCATTCTTCTACTCCAGAAGGCATAGTTAGTTCCATCAAACATAGGTACTTTCATAGAAGCAGATTCATACTTAGCCATTGTGTTCACAAATCATAATCTACCCAAGCTAGAGAAAGATTTCTAACAAGGAAATTGAGACTCTAATACCAACTGAAGGAACACAAAGACCACTGAGAGGGGGGGTGAATCAGTGGACTGCAATTTTTATCTTTCTAAGCAATATGACAATAAACAATGAAAGCATATACCAAGAACAAAAGAAAGGTAAGTAAACCAAACTCACAAAATGCATCCCACAACACAAGATATACGAGGAAAACCAAAGATGGGAAAAACCTCGGCGAGAATAGTTGCTAGAGACTACTGCTCTAATCTAGCCTCACAATAAAAATGATTTCTATTTACAATTTATGGGAACCAACCCAAAGGAACACCAATTCCAAGTTTATTAGCACCAAGTCAAAGGAGATTCTACCCCTAATCTGAGCACCCACTCAGATGATTATACAATAAAATATTTCAGATACACTTTCAGTATCATGTTACAAATGAAATTTTGTAGCTCATATAAATTTCTGCACTTATGAAGACTGTGATGATTTGTTGTTCTCAAACAACTTCTAGTCTTCAATCATTAACTAACTCTACAAGTATTCTTGATTTCCTCCTTTCTATTCTTTTTTAGCTTCACACCAACCTCTATGATCTCCTCTGCATTCACACAATAAGTCTCTTCAAAAACTATTACATTCCTTCACACCCTTCTACAGTAATAAATGATTCTTCAATAAAAAATGCATACTCTGTTTTTACAGAGTTATCTTCTCTTTTTCTCTCCACTCGTACCCTCTCTCCACTCTCTTCATACACACACACATGTACATCCCAACAATGAATAACTACCTTTGTTATATATTACTCCCGTAGAACAAATAAATTTTGTATCCCTAATCTTCTAAAGAACAACTTCTTCTGCAACTTTTTGACAACAACTTCTTGACATTCATGTAGCAACTTTCTGCAATTTTTTTATATTCCTATAGTAACATATGAGACAACTTATCTTTGTCATTACAACTTATGCATCTACCCTAGTCTTCTTTAATAGTTTGCTATTTTATATTTTTGTAGAACATTAAAAAATCAAATCTTATCCTTCTTTTGTTATTCCATCTGCAAGTTTTTAATGCTCTTCTTGAGCAACTAAAAGATTCAATGCTGCTTCTCCTATTTAGACTAGCTTCCATTAATTTAAAATGCCTCTTCCTTATTTTTAATCAAAACAACAATCAAATCCATTTTGTATCAATGGTTTGATTTGCCCAGTTAAATTGGCTACTTGCAAATCTGATTTCAACATCTAATCTACAATAAATAGGAAACTTTATCTATGGTGTCATCACCACTTAATAGACTCTGCAAGATTTATGTAGACTAAAAAGGATTATAAAATATTTTTAGTAGGCGCAGCTACAGAGACTTCACCGCCAAGCAAAGAATTTGATTTTATTATCCGCCAATGCATCTTGAAGACAAAGAAAGAAGATTATAAAACCTGATTAAAATTTGATATGCATCAGGCTAAGATAACCGCCTATCTGATATGCATTGATTTAGGGTTAAACCGTCATAACATCTAAGCAATGACAAAAATAAAACCAATCTCTTGTAGCCGCACACAATAGAATCCTATGCATACAAAAACCCTAGCAGATAAAAAATGAGTTAATCTACCAAACCTACACATATTCACCAAGTCTTCATTATTCCACATATAAGTTGCCACGTGTATGCCATGCCAGTATTCTCTAATCAATCCAAGTTGCAAAGTTGTCTTTTTGCATATTTAAATATTGACCAACATTGACTTTGATTTGAGCTGTGAAGTTTCTGTCATTGTGAAGTCCCTATAGCTATGTGTGTTCTTGTACCTATGCTTCTTATCCTGTAGCTGCACACTGTGAGGTTATCTTGTAGCTGCACACTGTGAGGTTGTTGTAGCACGAGTCGCACACAGTGAAATGCCATGAGTTGACATCAATGGCAATCTAAAGCCAACAATCTCAATGCCAACAATTTTAAAATAACATTCTATACTAACTAACAAATTAAATTTAATAATTTTATGATTTATTACACATTGCAAATTATTATATTGAGTATAATTATAAGAGAATAAATTAATTATGGAGAAACAATTTCATTATATGAAAATAAATTGTTATATAAAAGTACCAATAATGGCTAGTATTTGCCTTTATAGTATTATAATTATTGTTTTCTAGATTTGGATAAAAATAAATGTAAGTTTTATTAATGTGAATAAAAATAAATATATGTTTTGTAATTATAATGTTTTAGTATTATTGTTAATTAGTTCTTTGCATGACCTAACCCTGACCCTAACTCACATCCTTACTCACACCTTAATCCTAATCCTAACCCTAACCCTAACCCTAACTCTAACAATAAATTCTAAACCATTATCCTAATCCTAGACCTAAAAATCTATGAATTAATATTGAGAATAAAATTTGGAATAAAGATATTAGATGAATAAAATTTTGGAGCATTATATCTATTAATCATATTTTAGTGTTTTTTATTAGTAATTTTTTAAAAAAAATATTTTAATTTTTAATAGTTCTAACTACCGTGTATTCTTAATTCTAATCCTAATCCTAATTATAATGCTTTTAGGATTATAATAATTAATAATAATCATATTAGAATTATAATTTAATTAATAATTATAATTATTTTAATGTAATTTTTATTTGTATTTATGTATGTTTTGAAGTTAATAAAATTTGGAAAATAAAAAAAATGGCAATGTGAAATGTTTAAGATTTTTTTTTTAATTGTGTAAAATCAAATCCCTATAAGATTATTGTTATATGCTAATTTAAGTTTTATTTTATTATTTTAATACTAATCCAAATCTCAATAAAATAGCTAATTGATTTTTGTGAGATTTTTTAATTAAAAAATAATAATTACAAACATTAAAAAAATCATTCTTAAAAAAATGTAAAAATAAGTAATATCTATTTATTTTAGAAAGATTGAATGAAGTGACTTTTACAAAGTAAAAAAATGAAAAATCATTTTTTTTTTAAATGTTAAAAAAATAGTCTACATTGCTTTCCCTACAAATTCGCCTATAACACCCCAAACTTCTTAATCAAGAAAAATATTTTTTACAATTTTTAAAGTTAAGTATTTAACATGTTTAGTTTAAAAATAAATAAATTATATTTAAGAACATAAAATTCTAGATTTAAAACCAACTTATTAATAACTAATGAACAAAATGAGTTAAAAGAACTAATTGCAATAGTACTATGTTATGCCTCATAGCAAGTCCTGAAAACATGTCACTTATATCTTGTTGTACTTATCACTTACACCCATGTGAAAGATATTCAACTATGTTTTGATGTAGCTAGGTTCTAAAATTGAATGAGCACCCATACTTATCATTTAAATTATTAAATAATGTAATTCTATTTACTACACAATTTCTTTTATGTAAAAAATTTACAATGAATAGAGGTTTAGCCAAAAATAAATAAAAAATAAAAAATAAAATAAAATAAAACCTATTCATAAGTAACAAAGCAATCATTAGGGGTGGTGGGCCTAGTTCGATTGGCTAAACCATTCTCTTGTAGGCAAGATGTCATGAGGTCTAGCCTCCTCATTGTCCCCATGGTACTAGAGGGTGTGTCACACCATTATCATCCGTCACTCTTTGGCTTAAACCAAACTTTTATAATTTTGTTCTTTCATTTGTTGGAGTTGATTCGTGGCTTTAGCATTCTTCTTTGATAAGACCTAGCTGTGTGAAAAAAATACAATTTGAAGAAAGATATTAGAGTAAAGTCTAAGACCTTAGCTCTGTGAAAAAAAGAAGATATTATAGTAAAGTCTAAGACCTTAGCTCTTTGAAAAAAATACAATTTGAAGAAAGATATTAGAGTAAAGCCTACAAATTACAATTGTTAAAGAACAGAGTAGTACATCTAGTTTTCCAAATATGCTTTAGAATAACTTGTCTAAAGACAACAGTCTATTGTTTCTTGACAAAGGAGTAGTCTCAAAATATATGTTATGTTTTCCATACTTGGGCAAAAAAGACATCTTATTGATTGAACAATGATACATTTCAATCTATCCCCAACATGTAGCTTGCAATGTAAAAATTTTCAAACCAAAATTTGTGTTTCAAAATCTGCTTTTGATTGCCAAATTTGAGCACTCATTTTGGTTCAAAGTTTAACACTAAATCTCTACTTCCATTTATGATTGAGATGGAGAGTAAGAGGTCAATGAGGAAGGTTCTGAACATAAACTTCTTTTAAATGAAGATAAATAAAGTGACTAAAAGACAACCCTCTCTAATCTTATAAAAAAATTGCATTCCATGAAAATACACAACTTCATAGAAAGTTCTATTGATAATAAAGGCTCCACAAATATTGTAAATTGTTTATACTTATTGTTCAATCCATAATTTTCTTTGATAGTTTGTCATGAAGCTCAATCAAAAATATTAAAATCTCTAATATTTTTTAATTGTTGAATTTCTTTCTTAAACAAATAGTAAGCATGTTTTAAGAAAGCTAATGACCAATGATTTATTATGATAATTGATAAACTTATTCCACCAAATTGATGGTGAAACAAAACTGAAATCATATTGAAATGAAGAACATTCTACTTCACAAAATGAGATACTTATTGTCAAGCTTTCTAGAATATAAAAGAACAAAAAAATTAAAGAAAAGAGACATGAAGATTTTATGTAACCAATTAACTGCTCGACACCTTGACAAAAGCTTCCATTATTTGATGACGAACCGAAACCTTCAAAATCAAAGTTTGTCTAAAAGAAAAAAATTGAAGTCATTCTCATCGTTAACCTCTAAAAATACACCATTACCCACTCCGAAAGATTTAGAAAGAAACTATGAATGAATGGATTTAAAATCTAGAAGAATGATTGGCCTACAGTTGAATCAAAATCCTACCTGTTTAGAAGAATAATGATTTTCTACACGCATGCTTTTAAATTAAAAAGAACTCATTAATTAAATCTGCAACCTAAGGTATCATCTCGATGGTGCCAATGTCTCTAGTATTCAGAAAAGTCACCCTTCGATCAGCTATTATTGCCGTGTCCATCTATCCAATCAAGTATAAACACAATAACAATTATCCGACAACAATAAGCTTCACCAACAGACCCAAAGCAGCCCAAACTACGCACTACAACAACATGAAAGAAATTCCCAAGACCTGCAAAGTTGCTGTAATTGGGGCAGGAGCAGCCGGGCTTGTAGCTGCCAGAGAATTAGACAGAGAAAACCTTCAAATTGTTGTTTTTGAACAATCTGATAATGTGGGTGGCACCTGGGTGTATGACCCACATGTGGAATCTGATCCCATGGGCTTCGATCCCAACCGTAAAGTGGTACACAGCAGCATGTACTTGTCCCTCCGTACAAATCTGCCACGTGAACTGATGGGATTTCTCGACTACCCATTTAAGGTGGTGGAAGGGAGGGATTGCAGGAGGTTCCCTGGACACAGGGAAGTTGCATTGTATTTGGAAGATTTTGCCGCTGAATTTGATTTGCTGAGGTTTATTAGATTTAGAACAAAGGTGGAGTATGTGGGTATGGGTAACAATGGTCAATGGATTGTGAGGTCTCGTGCAGACAGGACAGACTTTAGGGAAGAAATTTATGATGCTGTAGTGGTGTGCAATGGACATTATACTCAACCTAGAATTGCAGAAATTTCAGGTACTGTAAATATGGATGAAACTTCCACTGGCTGGCAAGTTTTCTATTTGGGAATAAACCAGATAAACTGTTATTTTTATATGTAGAAATTTCTCAGTTCAAAGCTATTAGATATTAATAGACATAATATTTTAACAGTCCATAAGATTAGGCTAGAAAGCTTTTCTAAAAAAGTTTATGCCAATTTTTTCACGAACATAGGTGATAAAAACAAATGCTATGTGGAATTGCAAGATTAACTCAAATAGTAGTGCCATCAATGTGAAGGGGAGATGAGCTAGGGCGGCACGGAAATGATAAATTAAATTAAAGCAAAATTAAAAATTAAATTCAAAAATTAAAATTTACAAGAATAAGAAAAATTTGAATAATTTAATTTGATATATTGATTTGCTCATCTCCCCTTGACATTGATGGCTTTACTTGTTGCGCTAATCTTGCAGTTCCTCATAACATTAGTTTTTTTTTTAATCATTTGGATGATTATGGAGTGTGATCTGACACACTATGCAAATTTTTGGGCTATTAGATATTTTGTTTGGAATTAACTGCTTAAAGTATATGATACCGAATCCATTCCCTTAATGACCTGGGTTTCATGATTAGTGATTCACAAGACCCCATCTTTCATGAGTTTGAGTGGTCAACTTGACACTCATTGCAATAAAAACTGTCAGTGTAGAAATATACATCAGGAGGCAAGTCCATATGTTGTCATGTTAAAGATGCCATCTGGTACCAAGGCAATAGGCCCATGGAGCCACACTACTGCTGAGAAATTTTGGTAGTACCTTGCTGTTAAATGGCTCTGTGCAAGATGGAATTCATCTCTCTGATCTAGATTTTCATGATTTTGCATTAAAATTACCCTTAAAACCTTTTCAGGAAAACCAAATCACTATGTATAGATTCATCGCTCTGCTACAACTTTTTGTGATTTTGCATTGAAATTACCAGTAGGAACTTTTCAGAAAAAAAGTGACTATGCACAATTTGCCCTATCTGAGTGGGTGATGGAAATTTGCATCTCTCCATCGCTGCCTTTCAAAGTCACTGACCCAACTCAGCTCGAAATTTTAAGGTGAAGACTCACTTTTTTCCAATTTCACTCTCAAAGGTTTCACACAACCTTCCATGCAGGAAAAATAGAACTCCCCATAATGTGTACTTTGTGGATCCCTTTGGCTTGTGGTAATTGTTTTTTCTTGCCTTAATTACAGATTTGTTGACTCTAACCTACCTTGTAGCATATTCCTTCTTGTGTATTTTGGGACACAGTCTCTGATGTGGGACTTCTTATACTTAACAATCTCTCATATGAATAATGGAATTACTCAGAAAAATTGACTAGTGACATTAGATTTTTGAGATATTTTCCAACGTTTCTCATTTTCAAAACAGTGTAGATTATCTATTGTTACAGTCTAGAAAACCAGGACATCAGATACCAAGAAAGGTAAGAAGATTTGTTATAGGCTATAGCACTAGTAGACAGTAAACCTATATAAAAAGACAGATTGATGAGAAAAGATGATGACTGTTGAAAGGCCCACTAGGCATTCAAGTAAAGCCCTTCATAGAGTCAAGATTTGGCAGTTATCCGATTTATCTGTTTTTGTGTGCCTAACAGCTATTTTGGTAAGCATTTACTTATGCACCATTTAAGAGCATTCGAGACTGGATCTTCAGTTTGTGAGGTAATGTTTGTTTTCTAGCATCAATTTGTTGGCCCTTGTTTATCCCTACCATTTCCGACTGGTTTGTTACTTTGCCATTTGCAGGATTGAATGTGATCGAAATTACGTGAAAAAGTTACTAATCAATAACTTGAGATTGATTTGACCAGGCCACAGGCCCAACGTAAGGGATTTAGCACCGAAGACATGATAGTATATGCTGTAGTTTGTGAAGTAGATTCGAACAAGGAATGCATCCTCTCTATTAAAGTAGTTTGGAAGTAGATTCAAACAAGGAATGCATCCTCTCTATTAAAGTAGTTTGAAAGTAGATTCAAACTTTTACAATTGCTTAATTGGTGTTTGTGCACTCACTGAAGTTGACGAGTCTTGTTATACATGATGAATAACTGTACTTAAGGAGATTAGTGCATGGAAATGTTTACCTAGGGTTCTTATCTTTAAGAAAGGAATCATTTGAATAACTGATCCACCTTCAACTTAACAAACATTATGATTTAGGAAAAACAGTTATGCCTAGGACTCCACTTCGTGTGGGATTGGTACCATCAGAAGCTTTATAGTTTATACTATGTTGTTGATGATTCAAATTACAAGTGTAACAAGTATCCAAAGCCCTTCAGGTGAGGCCTTGCTAGTTATTAAAAGAAGTTCAAGAAAAGCCATGGCAACATGTATTCTACTAAAATATTCTGTCTGATTTGCTCTATGACCATATCCATCAATTATGTTCAGTTTCATTGGTTCTGTTTTTAGGTTGTACATGTGCACCTGCAACTAGAGGAATGTTTCCCAAGAGGTGTTCTAGTGCAGCTGAGTTCAACTTTGGAAAACTAAAAGGGAAAGAAATACAAGTGCGGCTTGCGAGCTTAATCAGAATCTATTGTCAGATTCCTATGCTCAAAAAAACTTGATAATCTAAAGAAATATATTTTATTATTTAGAGATCACACTCCAGCACAATAAGGCCTTGTGCCTTTTTAATCCTACGAAATAAAGTACGAGGGTATACAAAAACCTGGATTCATACAGATGTTAAATTCTCCAATTCTACTGTATTATATTCTAATGTGAAATTGAATGGCAAAATTAATGCAAAAGCAAATTTGAAACATAAAAAATATTCTCCAGTGGTAATAATTTGTCTCAGTTTTAATTAAGTTTTAAAAAGATGTGATTGTTAGGTCGCAGACCAATTTAATAAGTACTTTACACTTTAATTTATTCAGCTTATATTGAGGTTGCTGGTCTATATGCTTTAGAAGTTCAGTCAATGACTATTATTTAATACACTGTACAGGTATTGATAGATGGCCAGGAAAGCAAATGCACAGTCATAATTACCGTGTTCCTGATCCATTCCAAGATGAGGTACTTGAAGATGAACCTGACAATTTACTTCTGTGCCATATGGAGATTATACAATTTTGTGAAAGTAAAAACTGGCTCGGTAGTTTAGGAGGATTTTGGCAAGCATGAAAGTTTAAATAGCAAAGATACAGAATGAAATTTTAAAAAATAGCTTGCTGTAGAAACCCCCTACAAATTCATTTTTTTGATATGCTCTATGCAACTAGTAATTGGAGTTTCAAGATTAGCCTCTAGTACTCAAAGGCTGTAACTCAAAGCATTGTCTACAAGGAAATAAACCACAACATTTTACCACAGTCTGAACTTTACCTAAGTTCTTATGAATATGGCAATCCATTACATCAGTTTTCTGTTTTCCTTGTTGATTTCCCTTCTTATGTAGTCCTTTTCTTCCTTATCTAATGTCTAGAGTCTCAATTCATAATACTTATGTGATTATTTATAATTTAAAAAAAAGTCTACATAGTAATTTTCTGTGTACTTTTGTGCTTCTTTAGAATGCTTTATGTACATTGGAGATCATGTGGATGTTCTTAATACTTCATTACTATGCTCTGGAGCAACTGACTTAACACTGTTCAAAATTATGTTATTTCTTTCAAACCTAAAAATGTCCTAAGTACTTGTTAAGAAACACTTAGGTGATGAAGAGACGTTTGGTGCAGTGTCCATTTTTGCTTATTGCCAGCCAAACTATTTTTCGATACTAAGGGAAGTAATTGAAATGGATTGATCAAAAGCTACCTCCTTGCATGTTTTGTGCTCAAATGGTATGTAGAGATCTTCAGAAACTCTTTTGTTAGCTTGGGTGTCGCTCTTTATGGGAACACTTTATACAACTACTTTTCATGCATTCTCAGTTTGTGGACTCAATTGTTGTGAGAAAATTCCCAAGATTCATTTTGTTGTCTTTAACAAAATTAGTCTGTCAGCATATTATTTCTATCCTTTCCTACATGTATTATCATTTTATTGGAAAGATTATCCTTATTATCGTGTGTATAAACTAGCATGTCGGACTTAATCAGCTTCCTGAGAATATGCAAAATATCTTTTAATTTTAAAGGCTTGCAACAGAAGATAACAGTTTCTTTTGCTTCCTTTCAAGTCTAGTACTCACTTTGCATATCAGGTTGTGGTTATAATTGGGAACTCAGCAAGTGGGGAAGATATTGCTAAAGAGTTGGCGGGAGTTGCTAAAGAAGTTCATATATCAGCGAGATCAATGAAATCTCCAGTAAATATGACAAAACCTGCAGATGGCCCTGGCAAAATCATTTTGCACCCTTTGGTAAGCAACTCTCAATAATTATCATTTGGAATGTTCTTAATACACCAGAATATTTCTGAAATTGGTGTATTGCTTTGATCTTCATTTAATGGGTTTAGTTTCAATTGCTTTAGAATTGTGATATAAATTGAAAAAGATTATAAAATCCTTATATATCACTTCTTTGATACAGATAGAATCTTTTTGCGAAGATGGCACTGTGAGTTTCCAAGATGGTGCCTCCATTGTTGCTGATTCTATTATCCACTGTACTGGGTAGGACATTCCAATCTATCTTCCTACCCCTATGTGATTGCTTTTACCATTTCTTCACAATGATGCTATAAGATCTACTTTACATAAACCAGCATTTTGGATCTGCATAGTTCACTTTATTTTTTATAACATGCATTGGACATGTTTGTGATATTTTTTTCTGTTTATAGATATTCATATCATTTCCCCTTTTTGGATACAAAGGGTGTTGTTACTGTCAATGACAACTGTGTGGAGCCACTGTATGAGCATGTTTTCCCACCCCTGCTAGCTCCTTCTCTTTCATTTATTGGCTTACCATTGAAGGTTTGTAGAATATATCACTCAAAACTGTGAGCTGCAATTGATTGATAAGAATGTATTGGAATAATTTTTTCTTTAAACATGCCATATTTATCTTAACCCAATGGAAGCTTTGTTTTGTTTTGTTTGCAGGTTGTTCCTTTTCCATTATGTGAGTTACAGTCAAAGTGGGTTGCATGTACATTGTCAGGAAAGGCAATAATTCCATCAGAAAATCATATGATGAAAGCTGTCAAAGATTTCTATGCTCAAAATGAGGCTGCTGGCCGACCTAAACATTATACCCATAACATTGGTAATAATCAGGTCAGTCATATGTTTCCTGTTTTTACTATGCTCCTTTATCCGAGAGAATATGTTTCAACTTCATTGGGTGCTCTTTCGTCATGTATGTGAGGTAAAGATATTTTATAATGAATGTCTAAGAAGGGAAAGAGTAGTGAGAACTTGATTGAAATATCCTCAGGTAAGCTAGAGGGCATGCGTATGCTCATATTGTTTTTATTGAATCCTGAACCTAATAAGTTCTGCATTCACAGTTGAATGTAGATTGATCTTGGCATGAAAGCTTTCTTATTGTTTGATTTGCGATAGTTGCTTAGAGCTATTCATTATCTGAGAGAACCTTTTCTTCTTTCAGAATAAATATGTTTCAATTTCACTGGCTGTTCTTTTGTCATGTATGTGGGCTAAAGATATTTTGTAATGAATGTCTAAGAATGGAAAGAGCAGTGAGAACTTGATAGAAATATCCTCAGTTAAGCAAGAGGGTGTATTGTCTGATAGTGTTGTTGTTACTGAATCCTGAATCTAAGAAGTTTTGCATTCACAAATTAATACATATTGATGTTTGCATGACAGAATTTACAGATTTGCAATAATTATTTAGTGCTATTCATTATCTTTCATCATCCTTGTCCGTTGTGATGATTTTGATAAATATAACTATTTTAAAGCAGCTGATCTACTAATTTTTGGTGCTCCAAAAGTCTCCCAAATTCACTATGTTCCTTTTTATATTGAAATGCTACTTTTCTAAGGATCCTATTTAGTCATGCCATACATCTGTTGCTCTAATGTAGTTTACCAACCAACTTCAGTAAATATTGAACTTCAATATTCTAGTATTTCGGTGATATATGTAATCAACAATTTTGCATCCAGTTTAATTTTTTGTATTATTAGAATTTTTAGAACCACATTTTGTTATGTCATTATATTGAGAGTGTTTTTAAAATGGAATTCTGTGCTTGAATTCATACCCATTCCTTGGTAACTTAACCATGAATTGTGATTTAATGTGTGCTGCTTCATTCCATACTGGAACATGTTCCTTGTCCCTGTTGATTTGAGGGTCTATGCTCTAACGTTTCTTTCAAGTTTCTGTTGAGGCTCCACAATCATTATCTCTCATTTTTGTTTTTTCATCTTGCAAGCTATTTTTATCATATTCGCATGCATTTATATAATATCCACATTTACAGAACATTCTTTATTCCATCACATATCTTAAAATATCATGAGTAAAATCAATAATAAAGCTGCCAAATCTGTGAAATAAGTTGATAACTTATCCTGTCTATGCTTTGAATTTGAATAGTTACCTGCCTTTACATCTCTATTTTGTAGGAAAACATATAATTTGTATTACTTGGAGGCAGACAGGCAAAATATTACATCCATTATTGGATTTTCTTCTGTTCAAGCCAAGACGAGTGACCCAAATGATCTTAAGAACCATGGTTTCTATTTCTGTTCACTTTTTATTAATTACACTGACAGTGCGAGTACCCAGAACAAAATAACAAAACATTCCTAGGTGTGGAGTCCCCAATTCTGCTACCAGATAGATGTTTGAAGTTTTAAGCTACTGATAATGTTGAAAATAGAAAACTTTCAATATCAAAGTAAAAACAGCTTATCATTCAAGTTTTAAATATCCCATTAAGGTGTAGTTTGTTCTATGGTGAGTGGTATGCATGAGCCACTAAGGTATTCGAAAGTTCATGCTCCAAACATTCCATGGTGCAGGGGCACCAATCAATTCATGTAAATGGTCTTAGGTCAAGTTTGGTTTTAGGGGGTTTTAGTCTAGTATCATTAAATAAGGTTATAATAGACCATCTTTTAATGTTTTGAGTCTATTTGGTTGGTTTGGGTTCATGATGTCAAATATTGTAAATCTTGTAATGTTGTCATATGCATAAAGTGCAAAAATGCAAGAAATTGGAATACCAACGGTCATGTAACTCAAAAGTCAGTTTTGGTTAGTTGTGTTAGTTTGTTGTAGGAGGGACAAGTTAAAATATGTTGGAGAAACTCGAGAGAAAGGCTCTGTTGAAGAATTTGTGAAAGAAAAGCAATAAAAACCATTGTTTTCTGTGTGTTTTCTGAAAGACTTGCTGTTACAGGTGACTGTACAAATCCGTACAGAGGTATATTGCTCCAAAAGCTGTAGAATGTGATGGAGGCATGAGTTAATAACATTTTGGTTTTGGTCTGATTGAATTCCATATAGATTGAAGCATTTTATAGCCCTTTTTCTGTAGGCGGTCTGTAATTCAGAGTTTGTGGTTTTGAGAATGCAAAATGGCTCCCTAAGCCATTCCACTAGGTGAAATTGGTTCAAACTTGGTGGAATGGCTCCTATAGGTGTAGGTTTTCTGTTGGTGTAGTTCCCAAGAGCAGGGAAGGCAGTTTGGAGGAAAAAAGTTGCTGCCCTAGTTATATTTCATTAGTTTTTGTGTTGAATTTGATGGTTAGAGGTTAGGGTTGGTTGGAAAACCCTTGGGAAGTGATCTGTGAAGGTTATAATAGCATAGGAAGACATAATATAATGTGTTTTGAGGAGTTGATAAGGCAAAATAGGGTGTGGGGTTGATAGTTTCAATAAACCCCTATTGAGCATGCCTAAGAAGGCTTAAGTGAGGGTTTTGTATTTGGATGAACTTATGGTTGTTCCTCCTGATGAAAGTTGTTATTTTTGGCCATTTGTAGCCTGTTAAAGATCCTACAATAGATATTTAAGGTTGGAAGAATGTTTGGGTTGATGATGCTTTGGAAAAGAGGGCTAATTGGGGCTCTGTCCAGCGTACCAGTCAGTTTTAGGAGAATGTGTTCCAAAACAATGATATGAATAATTCAGATATGTCAAAGAAGAGCCTAATGGGTATTTCAAAAGGTAAATAGGTTGTGGGTCTTCAATGTATTTGGAAAGTTGTGAACAGAAAACACTGGTTGCTATGCTACAGGGAGAATGAAGTGGAGTTGTGAAAAGTTGCCGAGATAGGATTCTTAGGATTGAAGGGTTGTTTGAATTTTCTTAAATTGTGATAGGTGGAAGGTTGCCTCCCTGCTCTGCATCATTCCAGCTGATGTTCCAGTCTTCCAAGTGGTCCTCCATCATGAAGTAGCAGTTGGCCTTAGAAGAAAATCATGTATTTCATGCACCACAGAAGTTGGAATATTTTCAAATCCTGAGATGGTATGAGGGTTTTATGCTTTTGAGTTTTGAGGCATATGATTCAAATGTGGCCATTGACCTTTCCTGAAATTTCCATGTTGCTTAGGAATTTAATGACAGTTTGTGCTTCTCTGAAAAGCTGAAGTCAATTTCCTTGTCTGTTGGATTCATTGACGACTGAATTCTCTTTAACCTCACAATCAGATTCAGACAATTCTCAATGCTAACTAGGTGGTGGATAGGATTTCCTCTTTTTTAACTTTTCCATTGCTTATAATTGTTGATATCAATATTTTAGCAGCTTTCTGGACCCGTATCTAATCTGAGCTCCAACTGGCAGTTTGCATATTGTGACTGGCTTGCTGATCAATGTGGATGTGCTCATTTGGACACTTGGAGGAAAGAGATGTATGAATCAACTTCAAGAAACAAAGTTAAGCGCCCACAAACATATCATGATGAATGGGAGGACGATTACTGGCTTGAAATTGCACTGTCATCTCAGTCAAACAGTAAGTTGATTTTTGTGTTTCTGTTTTCAGTTTAATTTACATTTTCTTGATGATGTTTAAATAGTTTAAGGAATTATGATTTTAAAAGAAGTGAGAAAGGGATGACACAAAAATATTTTTTGTCTCTTTGTTTTCTGACACTGATATATGAGAGTTACAATTATTTTTTATGGACACAGCCACCTTTTACATCTAGCGTTTTGACCCTTCAGGCAAAAAAAGTCAATGACTAAATGAATCTATTTGTCAGTAGAACACAAAGCTCTGCTAAGAATAAAACTTATTCAAGTGGTTGGTTAAATCCACTAGTCATTGGGGTGGGGGGCCTAGCTTGATTGGCTAAAGCATCTTGTTGTAGGCAAGAGGTCACGAGGTCTAGTCTCCCCCCCAAACCCGTGGTACTGGAGGGTGTGTCACGCCAGCGCCACCAGTCACGTGAAAAAAGTTTACCAGGCACACTGCAGTTTATAGGGGGACGGATACCTGACTGATTCCTGCAGTCTAAAAAAAAAAATCCACTAGTCATTTACTGCTTATGACAGCTTAGATCTAGGCTTCTTCTGTAGAAATTTGTTGCAGGTTCTGTCAGATTTCTCTTCATTTTGGTCAATTTAGGGAAAGGTAAACATGCTGTTGTATAAGCAGCATACAGTTTATTACTTTTTTGTTTGGCATGTTGGCTTTCTTTGAATTACTGAGACATGTTATTAAAATCATTTTTGCCTACTTTAATTGTAGCTTTGTTTAACTTTAACCTGTGCTGATAGCTATATGGGATATATTTTTCTCAAGAGCTGCCCTACATATAGGAAACTTTTAGAAGTTATCAAAATCAGGTTGCTGCTACTGTTCTCCAATCAGTTACAAAGTTATCTTCTTATGCCGAGTAAGTTCAAGACCTCCTATAGAAGCTGCTTTACATTTTGTGGCATTTATGAAGTTCAAGAGTTATAACTTCACTGTGGAACAAAGAGGAGCACTTGTGACAACCTCACCTCTTTCTATGGCATGGACAATGTTTTCTTAAAGTAACAAAATATGCTTAATTTAATAACAAAAATGAAGCTCCCCATGCAATAGATGAAAAATGTTATATTTTACAATTAATTAAGCAGGCAGTTGGATTTTCTTTAACACACATTTAGCATTTTTATGAAATCTTTCTTTCAATTGACAACATATTAATGGTACAGGAAAGGAACACACATGAGAATTGTTGGAGGCAAGAATAGAAGTGGGTTCCAAAGAAGTGCTAAAGTTAGGTGGCAGAAACAATTTCTCAAGAAGCATTTTTAGCGGAGTCTGTATGTGCTTCAAGAACCAGGGAAAGCGTGCTAAGAAGCACTCATCTCTGTAAATAAGAGTCTTCAAAGCGTTCATTGTTTACATTTGAAATGTGTTTCCAAATAAGGTTGTACTTGCTAACCGAAACTTTCAACTAAAGGATCACCATTGCTTATCATTAGAGGTTATGTTTTGCCGACACTGTCAATTTCAACATAGAAAAATGAGTACTGGAAGTAATAATCAGGGAAATCTCTATGGACTATCATTTGCCATTTGTATAATTTTTAACAAAAGTCTAAAAAAATAAATTTCTAAATTACAGGAATTTTTAAAAATAGGATGGCCAACTTTGATCAATTTTCTCGAATTAAATTATGTATGCTTACAAATTTATATAAATTAGTACATAATTATTTCTCCTCGTTTGTGCATATTCCTCTATTCTGCTTTGAAAGATGCCTCAGCTACATATATAAATGGAAAACAGTATGCAGAAAAATCTTCTCAGCAGATGATTATCTTTGCCAATCCATTATTTAATGATATCAAGTTTCCACATTCCATATTGTTTATTGCTGCATTGATTTCTGGATTCGATTGCACGTGATTTTTTTCTGGATGCAAAAAATTCACACGCAATCGAATCCAGAAATCATTGCAGCAATAAACAATCCATTATTGTTTTTGAAATTATTTGTATGACAGATAGATGGGACCATCTTGTGATTGTCCTTTGCAAGTTCAAGTGTGGCCAGCCATTAGCATTTGTTTTAAGTATTTGTGTCGTGACATTTTTGACTATGGAGAATTAGCTTGATGGTGGTCATATGCTATAAATCGCAGATTTCCAACACATCATTAACACAGATATAGGAGTGTTCAAGTTAGGTTTTTCATCCCCACAGATATTTAAAGAACCAGGGAAACAATTCTGCAAATGCATGGAGCGTTGTGTATTTGAATATCCTTCACAGTAACATATTCTCACTCATTGTTTTCGAGGAAACTTACAATTTCAATGGACATAGCAAGACTCATGTTTTTTATGCTGAGCTAGCAAGATTGTAAATTCATGTGATTTAGAGAGGATTTTATTGTGTTACAAAAATACAACTAAACTCAGGAATCAGTTGTGCAGCCAAATAGTAAGAGTTTGTCTTCATAAAAACTTGCAATAGCTCAGTAAATTTAGAACTCTGTAAAATACAAAAAATTTCACCTGATAAAAAGATCAACAAAAAATTGACTAGTTTGGGAAATCTTGTTGAGTTTAACAAAGTTTAACTTGATCAAGTTGACCTAAAACAGAGTTAGGAAAGAAATATGGTTATAGGTAGTGCAATTCTTGACATGTAGTCATTGTCTGCACAGGAAAATCTGTAGTCCAGACTTCAAAGGTTATGAGGTTGGTTATAAGCTTATAACTTATATGGATGGGAATAACTCCAAGAATGTTGTCTTAGAAATGACAGATTTTTTATAGAGCAGCAAAAAAAAAAAAACAGTGATGATTTGCAGATCATCTATCACTATAAATGCAATGCAAATTTTGTGGATGGCTCTCCAATATCTCCGTTAATAATTTAGAGGAAGGAATTGTACATTTATAAAGAAGAAATAGAAAACTGAACCAAAACTGACTTCTATCTAACTATTTACTAACAACTAACTCGTTAATTAAAAATGTCCATTATTCTGACATTCTTTCCAATAATGAAAATTAGTGAACGGAAGAAAAATGTTCATTACTCTGTCATTTCTCCTCCTTATTGAACATTAGGAAGAACATGAAGCAAACTTCAAAGTGTTTGAAAGTGATTACAAGCAAGGAGCTTCATGAAGATATCAGCAATTTATCCATCTATAAGGCAGTATACAAGCTCAATCAATTTTTTTTGAAGAAACTCTTTGATGTAATGGTGTTGAATTTCAATATGCTGAATCTTGTTGTGAAACATTAGATTTTACTCATTTGAAAAGCATTTTGATTATCACAATAAACATTGTGGGATTATTATGTAATTGTTACATATCCTTTAGCAATGCCCTCTATCGAACTGCTTGATAAGCTGTGAAAATGGCACATTTGTGCTTAGCCTATGCAATAGAAAGGGATATTATAGGGCAGTTCTTAGACTTCCAAGAAAGTATTGGAAAACCTAAAGTGAAAGTATAACCAAAAGTAGACTTCCGATCATTTATGGAGCCTACCTAATTTGAATTAGTATATCCAACCAACCTGCTCTCCTTTGAATGCTGAAAATGGAGACCATAATTCAACACCCTTTGGAGATATCTAAGAATCCTCTTAGTGGCACTTCAATCTATCTTAGGTTTTGACATCAACATAGAGACCAAGTTCATTGCATATGTGATATTTGGTTGGGTAGTAGTCAAGTAGATCAAGCAACCAATCAAGTATCTATAGAAAATGGGATTCACTAGAGTAGATTCATTAGAAGTGGACAACTTAAATCCAACTTCAATAGGTGTGGTCATGAGTTTTCAATCCTTCATATGAAATCTTTGGTGAATATTTGAAGTGTACTTTTGTTGAAATATGAATATAGCATTTTTATGTTATCATATTTCTAGATTGAGAAAATAGTGCACTTGTCCCAAATTAGTCATCACAAATTTTGAAATTATAGTTGTTCTAAACTTTGCAAATAGCTATGAATTGTTTTCAGTGTAGATAAAATCATTCGCGTATAGAGCTTTGATAAAAATGTCGCCACCTAAGTGCTTGATATAAAGATTGAGATTTGACTAACTCTTTACAAAACCTTTTTGTTGTAGGTGAGTGTCAATTATAAAATGCCATGCATTTGGTGCCTAGTTTATGTTGGTATGTGAAGTCAATTTGTTTTTTTTAATCCAGCATTGATTAAGCAATTGACGATGAGTACCACAATAGTACTTACTATTTTTGGCCATATGATGTGTATGTCATGTAATTGTATGACGCATTTTGTATTTTTGGAAAGTCTTCTTTGAAAATGATTCGACAACTAAGATGCCTTATGGTATAGTTGGTCATCTTTTCTATGATGATTTATGGATTGTTGTAACAATGAATTATTCTTGAGACAATAAAATATTTCCAATGGTTTTTTCCTAGTACGTTACCAAGTTTTCCATGTAAATACATGTTCTAGGTCTCATAGCTTATTTTTGTACTATCTTTCTTTCTCAACAATTTACACCATACAAGGCTTTCTTCAATTTATAAACAAATTGTTATTTGGAAGGTATTTTAAAGCCTTGAAGTTGAGTGACATAAACTTCTTCATCAATATAACCATTCCAAAAAACACTTTTGACATTCATTTGGTAAACAATCCATGTTGAGTAGCTAAAGGCAATATTAGTCTAATAGTATCCATTAGTGTTACATGAGCAAAAGTTTTAATGTAATCAATACCTTTTTGTTGAGTGTATAATTTGGCTATTAATCTAGCTTTATGCATGCCAATCCTTCCATTAGATACGTACTTAGTTTTAACCACCCACTTTGTACCAACAACTTTATTATTGAGGGGTTACTTGACTAATTCCATATGTCATTCCTTTCATTAGATTCCATCTCAAATTTCACGGCTACAAGTCATTCTTCTTTTTCACAAGCTTTAGTAGAACTCTTTGGTTCTTTGATCTACATGAATTGAGTCATCAAGGCATAATTCACTTTGGCATGAGAACAAAAAAAAATGATGTTCAACATAAGTTGACAAATGGTTCTTTTTAGTTCTCTTTTGATATTTTTGTCATCACCTTGTTTCCACACTCGAGGACTTAAGTTTTGCATCATCAACCACAAATGGATGAGACTCTTCTTCCTCTACATCAATAATAGATGGATTATTATTTTTTAGATCAATCACAATGTGTTGTTTGTTGGAGTTGATAGTGAACCCCACAATTCCCAAAAATCCCGGCAACCAAAACACTAATCACAAATGAGAGATCAAAGTAACTGATTTGCTATGCAACCTTGAGAGAAAAGATTGAATCCACACAAGTAGTGCTAAAAACTTTATTTTTCTCCTCTTCCTCCTCCAAAGGTATCAACTTGATTCTCTTACCATTTGCAGTTATAGTATAGGTATTTCTTCTTCCATCATGAATTGCTTTTCTATCACACTGCCATGGTCTTCCTAATATTAAATGACAAGCATCCATAGGCATAATATCACACAATAATTCATCCTTATATGATCCTATATGAAATTTTACCAAACATTGCTTATTCACCAATATCTTATGATCATCCTAAATCCATGCTATCTTATAGGGGTTTGGGTGTTTCAATTTCTTTAAATTCAACTTGGTTACCATCTCCTCTGAAACTAGATCATCAGTACTACCACTATCAATGATAATTTTACATACCTTTCCTTTGGACTTACATTTGGTTTTGAACAAACTCTTCTTTCTGATGGTTCCTCAGTTACTTATTCATGCATCAAAGCTCTCCTCATCACTAATGATTCGCCTTTCTCAGGTTTCCCAATTGAATTAGGGGATTCAACAGGGTCTTCTACATATGTTGTTCTTCTGATATGCTCAGGTTTCTTTCCGATGCTTCTTTGATGGCATTCAAATGCTCTATGTCCTTCACCTCCACACTTGAAATAGGTTCCTCTGAATGGTCTCTTCTTGGATCTTCCTTCATATCTCTGGTATCCATCATTACAGTAAGAATTATGACCTCCTTTGTCACCATGGTAATAATTTCTATCTTCTCTTCCTCTGCGGTATGAATTGGCATCCTTTCTTTGCTTTGGTAGGGTTTTCTATCTTTGTTTTTCTTTGCATAAGGTCTTCTTTCTCTAGATTGTGATCCACTCCTCTAGAATCTTTCTCTTGCACTTCTCTATCTTTGTTTAACTCTTCCACCTTCAATGCAAATTGGTACGCTTCTTCAACTAACGTCATCTTTACAAGGCTCAATTCTTGTTGGATATTTGATCTTAGTCCATTGATGTACCTCACCACCTTCTCTTTGGTTGCTTCACTATTCTAGTCCCAATGATCATCTTGTAGAATTCTTTAGTATACTCCACAAATTTCTCCTTTTGTCTTAGGTTCTGCAATATTTTCAACTATTCCAAATCATAATCAACATGTATAAATTGATTCTTCACTTTTGTAACCATTCTATCCCATTTGATGATTTTCTCCTTTCCTCTTCTATTTCTATCCAATTGAACTTCTTTCCACCATAAAACAACACGACCTTTCAAATTTGTTTTTGCAAATCTCTCTCTTTTTGGATTTTCTTTCTTCATATTCAAAGTATTCCTCCATTTCATTAATCCAATCAATCAATTATTTAGGGTTTAAATTTCCTGTGTAATTTTGAATTTCAACTCTAGGTCGCTTACTAATTTTTGAAATAGCCGTCAACACCTTTATCTGATCTGATTCTTCTTCTTCTTCACCTAGGGTTTCTACAATTTGATTCACAACATGATCTACTTCATCATCGCTTTCATCCTCATGTCTAGGGTTTAAACCTCGCCTTCGATCTTCAACTACATCTAATCAGACTCACATCTCACACATCATTTCCAAAATTTCATCCATTCTTTTAGTGACATTTTCCATAACATGTGCTCTCCTTGGCAACAAATCTCCCCTTGAATCTGGTGCAATTCCCTCAATTTGATGATTTGGCTACAAGGGTTCCAACTACCTCATAGTCGACGATCAGTTGAAAACACATGCAGACTTCCTTAGGCCAACAATCCGTTCACCACAAGGAATGCTTTTAGGACTCACAAAATTGCTCTAATACCACTTGGTGCAGTCATAGATGGAGGGTTTAGAAAGAACAATCCAAACTGTGTAGCTTAGAGTCAACACAATGGAAATAACACAAATAAATGTTCTGCAAACATGAATCTTTATTGAATTGACAATCTTACATGCAACATATGCCTCATAGACAAATAATTAGGGCTCCTAGGGCTTGCCGCAAGGGCATTTAACAAATATGCCAAAGGCCTTATTACAATCCCTCAATGGGGTTATACAAATATCTAGCTATTTTTCTATCTCTAACTTGATGAATTACTTCCAAATGATTACAAATGCTCTTAAATCTCCAACAAAGGTCTATGTTGGCCATAAGGTTTTACAAAACCTGATGAATGATCACACATGAAGGTCATCCTTAAAACGTGAAAGATTCCTTTGCAAAATGCAATGAATTGTGAATCTCCAAGATAGATCCCATTGAACCCAAAATGCTTATAAGGTGTCCCATTAAGCTCCACACATTTTGGACACTAATATATTTGACTACAAAATCCGACTAAACTGTCTGACGAAATATGTAAAATTCAATGTTCGTCGGGTGCTTGTAAAATTTGATGTGTAATTTTCAATTTTTTGAAAGTTTATCCCCGACGTTCGTCAAAATTTCGACGAACCTAGGGTTTGTCAAAATGTTGGCTATCATTTTCATCAAATTTTTGACAAACATGAAAAATATAAAAAAATCAAATTGTGGCCGACATAAAGAAAAGTGATTTCGCGCCTAATTTATTGCGACAGTGTTTTGCTCTACTTGAGACAGTTTGTGGAGAACTAAGGATGATTTTTTTGGGAAAAATCAGAAAAAATTCAAGAAGATATCGCCAGGTTGAGGATAGTCATTGTATTTTTGCAGAATTCAGTTGTGAAGTCAGATTTGTAGTTACAGGTTTGAAAATCATATTTTAAAGCAACATCTCATCAGATTTCATTTTTAGAGGTTAAGGGTTTTGAGAATTTCATGTCCAGATTTTGTTGTGTGGAATCACCATAAGATCACAACCAAGAAACAAATTCTTGTGACTAATTATGTGATCCATAACTCTATTGGTCATGTGGCACAGTTGTGCTATAACAAATACATGATGCATTCATGTGTGACCCAATTTTAATTTGGCTATGTTGTGATAGAAATGTAGGCCTCATATAATGTAGTTAATTCAGGTTGTCTAATGCAGGTGTCAATCATCATTGGGTGCATTCAGGTTGTCTCAAGTTTAACAGGTTAGATGTAATTATAGCATGATCGAAGAGTGATTACCTCTTGCTGCAATAAAGAGCCTATAACTCTGATTGATATGCAGAGTGGTGTTATATCAATTATGTAGTGCATTAAAGCACAACCCATGTTAATGTGCTATTTTAGAGAGTGATCAAGATTTTCTAAACCTTATGAATGTTACTTGACATATATTTGCATAATCTCAAATTCTTTCAGAGACTTTTGAAGTATCAATGTATCATATATAGTGTTTAGAATGATTTCTTTTAATTAAAAAAATAAATTAATAATGTATTTCCCTGTAATTAGATAATATGGAAATCTCCTAAATCTGCCCCATCATACTATCCTCTTTGGCACTGTATTCATTACTCCAGCTACTAGGGTTTTGCATGTGACATCTTTAATATCTTCATGACCGTGGCTTTTAAATAGATCTCAGTCTTTGCTTTAATCCTTTTCATAGTAACCCTTGAGTTCCATAATCCACCTTCAATCTCTTCTAAGAACGCTGTCTTAAGCTAGACTGCATAGTATGCATATAAAGCAAGTCCTTCATACCTGCCATTGTTCCAAACCACCACTCACTGCCTTGCTTAAAATGTTGCCTCCATAAGCACAATAGCATGTTTTAAAATCATGGTTGCCAGTGATTGACCATTAAGGTCACCACTTTCATCATGAAGATACAATGAGATTTTTGTCTTCAAACTCAAGGCATTATGGAAGATAATATTGTGAATTGTTTGTTGTGTACAATTTGATTTTCTTGCACATTTACTGCTTTGCTAACTTCCTTTAAGACTAGGTATTGCACCCTCACCTGCAATCTCAAATAGCTCACTCACTATCACTTGAAGATTCCTTTCATAAGCATCCTTCTATAAAATCAAACTATGCCCTATAGACTGCCTACTTACTACAGGGGACTCATTGTTTCATGGTATTGTAGTTCTTAAGATCCTTCAACCTTATTGACACTACTTCACAGTCCACAAGGTATTATTCACTATTCTCCCATCTTTGATGAGTCTCAAAACATTGCTCAAACATGCAATCCACTACCTCCATTATACATTAATGGCTAAGAAGAAACATTGAACCTATGATTACCACTGATACTTCATTTGGACAGTCATTCTCTGATTGCATTGCCTTGTTTAACACTACTAAAAGCATTTGAAAAACCCTTAAGGTCAGCAAGGGTGTAAAGAAACTCACTGTTAAAATCTCCACTTTACTATGCAAGGTTTGAGCTTTATTATGTTGTCACTGCTCAGCTTCTTTTTGACTGTCACATCTCAAGTAACTGTCATTCTTCTTACCGTAGATTGCATTTACAAATGTCACTAAGCTACACAATGTGCTTGTTATTGGCTACAATCTTTAAATTGCAAAATTTTGTTATTACCTACAATGTCTCAATCTTTCTAGTATTGCAACCTCACTAATCCACTATAGTTATTGTTTATGTTTCTATAGAGGCCTAGGGTTTGTACCATAATCATGCTCTTACCAATGCTTCTGTTGTTTTTTATTAGGGCTCTCTCAATGTTGAGGGCCTTAGGGATAAGCTCGTCATAAGAAGTGACACATTGCATCTTTAACTAAAAGGATAAATCCGTATTGACATTAGCAATGATGATTCCAACTTGTTGCTCCTTAGGAATGGGTCACTTGCTCTTACTAGCTCGCTACCTCCATTGTTGTAGGAAGTTTGTGATCAAGTTCAATATTTTGATTTTAGGAGTCTTTACGGTTGGAAATCATAGTAAAATCAAAATTTAGTAAGTTTTGAAATTAGCATTTTAAAGTGTTTTTTGGGGTCATTAACTTCAGACTATCTTCTCTTTTGCAGGGGTGGTTGCATGTCAATTTTTTTTGGTGTAAAATTTTAGAATTATTAGATTATGTTACCTGTCTATGAATAAAAATTATTGGAGTGTGAGTTTGATATTTTTCGAAGATCTAAATAGTCAAGTTTGGTAAAGAAAAATCATGTCAGATAATATTAGTCCAGAACAAAATGAAGAGACACTTGATAGATTGTGGGCTAGATTGAAAAGAAAGAGTGATGGGAAATGTTATTATCCTTGCAATAATTGCAAGGGCTTAAAGGCGAGACGACTTTTAATCACAACAGCTGAGAAACATTGTAGGTAGCATGGTCACGTTGAAGGGGGGTATGATTATCGTCCATTGGTAAGTTGTTCATTATATGTGTTTATATTGATTGAATTTGTAAATGTTTATATCGTTTTAACATTTTATATATATAATCACTTGATCATGATTATGGTTTATTTGTGTCTATCATTATTATAAAAGTGGGGCGCCCTAGGGCAAATAATATGGATTATCACGGCCCGGAGAATGTGGTTTTGCAAGCGAACGAATATGATGTTGTGAATATTGAAGATGAAGTTAATGATCTTATGGAAGAAGATGATCATGCGCCAGAAAACACAGTTGAAGATGATGGTACAAATACATTGATCCATGACACATTTAGTGGCAGAGCTGATGATGATGATCAAGATGACTTTGATGATGTTCATGATTTATCTATACTTGAGAAGGCATACGAGCTCCTTTATGAAGGCTTCCAAACAACTCTTCTCTTTGTTGTATTGTTGTTGTTGAACTTGAAGGTTATGAATGGTTTATCAAACGTAGCAATCTCACGGATGTTAAGGTATGTCATATATGTCATCTTTTTTCATCTATTGTAATTATTGTTAGTTCATCACTAGTAAATAAAGGATGAAATATGAACAAATTATTTTTTGTTGTAGATTGATTGGTGAATTTTTGTTACCACCATCAAATATTTTACCTCGCTCATACCGAGATTTATGTGCCATTATGAAAGATATCAGAATGGAGTATCAAGCAATAGATGCATGTCCCAATGATCATATTATATATCATAAACAACAGGAATTTTATGTCCGAATGTCATATCGGTAGATATCAAATAGATCAACTAACAAAAATGTGTCTCACAAGGTTCTTCGTTATATTCCCATTATTCCACATATGCGATTATTTAGGGTGAAAGCTTAGTGCAATTTATGGATTACCATGCACAAAATAGAAGTGGAGATGACATTCTTCGAATGCCTGTAGATGGTTCTACATTTAGGGACATGGAGAAAAAATGGCCACACTTTAAAAAAAACCTCGTAATCTCAGACTTTCATTGGGAGCAGATGGTGTCAATCCTGAGATCTATTTACTCAGTGTGGCCTATTTTTGTTATCAACAATAACATTCCTCCATGGATGTCAATAAAGAGGGAGCACATAATGTTGTCAATGATTGTTCCAGATATTTGTTTACATCAATTTTCTTTAACGTAGTAGCATCTCATTTGTCTTATTTGTTACATAATGACTTATATTTTTTTCATTCAATAGTCATATACATTAATTTATATATATATTGCAGTAAAATGGTTATAATAATTATGTAATGTTTATGTTCATTCAACTAGGTAAGTACCAAGTTAAAGATATGAATGTATATATCGAGCCTCTTATTGACGAGTTACTAAAGTTATGGAATTGTGTCACTATGTATGACATCTCTAGACGAATAGGACAATTTCAATTCCATGCAATGCTTATATGGACAATTCATGATGCTCCAGGGCTAACACATTTTTATGGTATATTATAATGTTCGACTGCACTTTAACAATATTTAATTTGATGAAGTAGATATCATGCATATTTTTAAAATAATCTATTTTTCATATATAATTAAAAAAATTGACATATTTAATCCAATTATATATCATCTTGCAGATCTTCAAACAAAGAAAAAATTTGCATGTCCAATTTGTGGTCCAAAGATGAAATCTTGTCGTTCAACAAGTTTAGGAAAGCAGGTGTTTGATGAGTATAGGCATTTCCTCCATAGAAATCATAAGTATCGAACTACTAAAAAACATCTTTTCAATGGAAAAGAGGAGACTACATCAAAACCACGAAGAATGTCACCTCGCCTATGAAAGTTAGAATATAATAGAATTAATCGTCAAGGTTATACATCAGATCAAATTGTTTATCTATCATATATGATATGTTTTGAATTTATATTTTTATATTGTGTTGTGTTTACTCATGTTGTAATTGACAATGATTGTCATTGTTAATTTGTTTAACTTATATGCTTCATGAAGGTCATCAAGGCATTAATGGTCGGCTTCCATAAGGACTGAAAAGTTATCTCAGACAATTTAGTAGGTTGCCCTACTATGAGCAACTACAAATTGTGCATTTGTTTGATACAATGCATATCAGAAAGAATATAATAGAAACTTTATGGAAAATATTGGATGGAAGACATGACAGAAAAAAAATTGTCCAAATTTGTAGTGACATTCAAAAAGCCAATCATGCAATGAAAAATGTCATTCAATTAAATAGCGATGAAGACCAAATTAATATAAGTGCCATTCCTTGGTTATTAACAGAGCAGCAAAGCAATGCTATAAAATAAGTCATACAAAAAAATCGATTTCCCACAGGATCTGCTACGAACATAAACAATATAATAACAAAGAAAGGTGAATTTGGGTCAGGGATGAAAACCCATGATTGGGATACCTTCATTAAGGTAATTATTCTGGTATATTATATACACTTTTATAATGCATGTACTTTTCAGTGTATTGTGTTTACTACTTTTGGAAAAATAATGAAAAGATTATTTTATAATTGTTGTAGTACGTTCTACCTCTATCTCTCCTAGACAACTTTGACAACAATGTCAAACAAGTTATATATGATATTGGAAAATACATGAGGTAAGTAGCAAAATTTGTTCAATTCGTTGTATACATATTATAATTGTCATTTGTTTTACTTGTTATATAATATACTGTATATTTTTGTTAAATCTCGTTAATATATTTGCGCCTTGAATCACTTGTAGATGGTTCTCATCTAAAAAAATCCATAAAGAAGATATAAATTATTGGAAGAGAAAAATTCCTTATCTAATGTGTGAAATGAAAAAGTCTCCACCTTCAACATTTTTCAATGCACAAGAATACTACCTCATACACCAAGTTGAGGAGATTGAATTGTGTGGACTTGTACACACAAGGTCAATGTGAATGGTTGAAAGACACTTGAAATTTTTGAAGGCTTTGGTTAGATAAAGAGCACATCCTGAGGGTTCTATGGTGGAGGGATATATGGTATACCAGACCATGGTGTACATTAGTGAATATTTTTCTAAGTTTGCAGCAAAGATCCATGTAGATCGCATTTGGGATCCCAACTCCATTAACAAATTCGAAGGGGAGTACCTGTTGGGGAAATGTAGATTGAGGAAAGTGAGGTAATTATAAGATGGTCATGGAGATTAATTGGAATACATTTTACATATGGTTTTTATGTATATTGTACTTATTTAATTTTTAATCTTCAATATACATAATTATAAATTAAGGTCGTATACTGTGGTATTTAACTAATTATACGTCATTTGTGAATTTCAATTTTTTTTGGTATAGTTGGTCGAGAGTGGGATGCACTACATTTGTACGTCGCCAACAATCTTGATTGGATGACGGTATGGATTAAACAATGTCAACAATCTGGTCGCGCATTAACATGGGAAGGTGTGGCTTCATTGGTTAAAGAAGCTCATCGTAATGGAGATTCCAATGTTACACAAAAGGAAATTGGTTTAGCATATAGTTTAAGAGATAAATATGTATGTATAAATATATTAATCACCCATATTATTTAATTATTTTCAAGTATATTGATGTATATATATTTTGAGATTGCTTTCTTTGCATACATTCGGCCAAGAATAAATATGTTTATCAACTGACGATATTGCAATAATTTTTACATGTTTGACATATTGCAGGTGAAACACCACAAGGCTATGTGGTGCAATGGTCATAAATTTCAAATCAAAATGTTGGATGACATGAAAAAAATTTGTGATTCTATATAACTGCAGTCTTTCAGGTGACTAATGTTTCATCTAGAAGCAACATACATCCAAAAGTCTCAGAAAATCGATACTATGGGATTTTGGATGATATACTTGAGTGTGACTTTAAGTCCTTCAGATTAATTTTGTTCGTCGTCCTATGGTACAAGCTATGATTCAATGAAAATTATCCTGAGAGAATTATTATTGAACATGATAATGGATTTACCATGGTTAATACAAGGTTGATCGAGCGAGTTGGAAATGAGCCCTATGTTCTTCCAAGCCAATGTGAGCAGGTATTTTACTAGAGGTTTCAGTAAACCAGGTTGGTCATTTGTTGTTAGACATGATCCAAGAGGAAGGTTGGTAAAGTATAATGTGGTGGAAGAAGAAGATACCAAAGAACTAGAAGATGATGTAGATGATGATAGGATCAACAGTTAGTTGATGATGTCCCCGACAAAGATGTCGAAGAGGAGGAACTAGATCATGATGATGTAGGAGTTAATGTTCATGAAGATGATATCCGTGTGGATGATGACATTATCAAAACTGATATCGATGACGACGATGATGATATGACCAATCCTTACAATGTCAAATCTGGATCAGATGATACAGACAAAGAGTTGGATGAAGAAGAAGATCAATGACATTGAATGTATAAGTTATGCGATTATATTATATATTTGATATTAATTTTTTGATAGAATTATATTTGACTTATGTGGTTACATAATTAATTCATGATGTTTTTAATTTTTATGCCATTACATAATTAATTTATTGATGTACTTTTTAATGTTTGAAAAGTCAAAAAATTAAAAAAATTCAATAGTGATGTTAACAACCTTGAAATTAGTGTGTTTTATGTTTCATGTGATCATAAAAGATTAAAAAGCCACTGTTAGAAGTGGTTGTTCAGTGGTTAACATGTATGTTGGTTCTTTTTACAATGTAACCAAGTTTGTCTTCTAATCTACCTATGAAATTGCCAATTCTAATCGAAGGCAGCTCGAAGGACCTGGACCAACTGACGGGGACTTTAAAAGCCTTCTACACTTCAGGCTCTGCAAGACCCGGGAGGGTGATCCCTTATTGTGTTTACAACCTCTGCACCATTATTATAAAAAACATTAACAATAGCAGATGATCTCACTTAATAGCTCAACACGATAAGATAATATCAGCTAGAATTGGTTGTTCATAAACAAAATCAACTATCTAGAGCGTGAAATAACTAAACACAATCCATTGTATAAGATAGTCAATGATTTGCAATTTGTAGCAAGCTTTAGGAAAAGACAAACAAATATTGAACTACACTAATAATTACAACTTAGATCAGTGCCATATATCCATTGCAGGAGTCAAATTCATAAGCATCTAGAGGTTTATAACATATTTAATACATCACATATAAGATTCCTGACAATATTGCATTACAATTTCATCAGTATGCATTCTAAACTAGGACTACTTATCAAATCCTTATACAACACATATCCGCCTATAATCTCATTCAAGCATTTTGATTAACTCTTTGAATTAAAAGTAAAATAGAATCATACACACCAAAACAGTGAGATAGATAAAACAACCCTTAATTATTTCATTCAAAGTTCAGATATGCATGTACAATGGAGAGACATGAGCTCGAATTTTCATTTCAACTCAAATGCTAGTACTGTTATACAACATTAAATCTCTATGAACTCAAAACCTGTTACATAATGACACAAAACCTAAATTGCATTTCTCTAAAACCATAGGACTTTACAATTCGCTCTGCAACTTCACCTAGACTCGACAAAAATTATCTAACTTGCTAACCCGTACTTCTGGCCTTGAAATCCTTCTTATAGAAAATGAAGGAGCAAACAAACACTAGGCCAGAAAATACACCTTTCACCAGTCAATTGAAGCACCTGGTGATATTTCAAAATTTGTTACAACAACCACCATCTTGAAAAATATTTTTGTTCATCATATCAGCTAAGGAACATTGATGCAAAAAACCACAAGAAAACCACACCGAGAAAGCCGTCAACACAAAACTGGAACCGTTGCAACTACAACATCTGATCTGCCACTTGTTAGTAGTTCACTCCTTTTACTCTTCATTCAAATATTTAGTTACCCAATTCTGGTACTCATCATCAGTCGGCCAGTCAAAATTAATTACCTCATCCACCTTGGTATTATAAGGTGTGTATTTTACCACTACCTGATTCACATCCCTTTCAAAAGATTCCAAAAATGAGCTAGTACTAATGATTTTGTCCATACAGCTCACCAACAAATCAAAGTCTGGCTCATCACAAATTGAATTGATTTGATCATTGATGGCCTCACTTGCTTGAGCCTGCCATTGTTGAAATGACCTAATTTTCCCCTGCTCATTAATTATATCAGGTAACAATGTGTTACCCCAATCATTGAAATTCTTCACTAGCTCCCTAATCTTCCTACTCAAGTCATCTGGTAAGGTCTGAAAACCTTGCAATGATTTTACTAACACATGAGTAGGCTTTAATGTTTGGGGCCTATTATTTATATCAAACCTTCAGGCCTTATACATGATATCCAGATCACTGGCCCTAAGGGTATAATTTTCAATTATTGGTATCGCTACTTCCTGATTCCTATCAATATTCTTTATTGTTGCTAATAGAAAAGAATATAAAGAATGTATAGATAGCAATTTTCTATCAACCTTTTCATTTAAATGCCTCAAAACAGTAGTAACAATTTCCTTTTGCTTTAAGAGAGATCCCTCCTCACTTTTGTTTAATAATGCCTGCAATTCATTAATTTTTTGCAAGAGTTGCTTCTTTGTAGGATCGACAGAGCACTCTGTTTCTTCTTCAACTTCCTCTAAAGAAAGGGTGAGGACAGGATTCTGATTGGGAGATCCTGGTGTGGAGACAATTGGAGAAGCAGGAGGCACTGACCCTGTTGTGTAAGGTAATGTACTGGTTTTGTTGGTTCTTTTTACTACCAACCAGGCTGGTCTTCTAATTTACCTATAGAATTTCTAGTTCTAATCAAAGGCAGCTCGAAGGACTTGGACCAACTGAAGAGGACTTGAACAAAACCTCTTACACTTCGGGCTCTGCAAGACCCAAGAGGGGAATCCCTTAATGTGTTTACAACCTCTGCACCATTATCATAAACAACATTAATAATAACATATAATCCCACCTAATAGCTCAACACTATAGGATAATATTGAATAGAATTGGCTATTCTTCGACAATATCAACTACATGGAGCATGGGATGACTACAATACAACCCATAATATAAAAGTCATTTATTTTCAATTTGTAGCAAACTCGAGGCAAAGACGAACAAATATTGAATCAAACGAAAGAGTGCAACTTAGATCAATGTCATATATCCATTGTAGAAGTCAAAGTTATAAGCACTTAAAGGTTTATAACAGATGTAATACATAACATAGAAGGTCCCTGACAATATTGCATTACAATTTCATCAGTATGTATTCTAACCCAATACTACTTATCAAATCCTTATACATAACATATCTGCTTATAATCTCATTCAAGTATTTTAATTAATTCCTTAAATTAAAGCTAAAATAGAATCATACACACTACAACAGTGAGCTGAATAAAACAACCCTTAGTTATTTTATTCAAAGTTCAGATATGCACATATAATGGAGAGAGACGAACTTGAAATTATCATTTCGATTCAAATGCTAATATTATTATGCAATATTAAATCCTCATGAACTTAAAACCTATCATAGAGTGACTCAGAACCTAAATTGCATTTCTCTCTAAAACCATTGATCTTTACAATCAGCTCTGCAACTTCGCCTAGACTCAATCAAAATTATCTAACTTGCTAACCTGTACTTCTGGCCTTGAAATCCTTCTTATAGAAAAATGAAGGAGCAAACAAACTTCAGGCTAGAAAGTACACACGCCACCAACCGATTAGAGCACCTAATGATATTCTAAAAATCATTACAACTGCAATCATCCTGGAGCATATTCATGTTCATCATGTCGACTGAGGAAAGTTGATGCAATTCAAAAACCACAAGAAACCCATACCGAGAAAGTCATCAATACAAAACTAGGATTGTTGTAACCGCAACATCAAATTTGCCACCTGCCCATAGTCCACTCTCTTTTACTCATCATCATTCAAATATTTAGCCACCCACTTCTGGTATTCTTCATTAGTAGGCCAGTTAAAATTAATCACCTCATTTACCTTTGTACTATAAGGCATATACTTTACCGCTACTTGATTTGCATCTCTTTCAAAAGACTCCAAAATGAGTTGGTACCAATAATCTTATCCATACAACTCACCAACAAATCATAATCTGAGTCATCACAAATTAATTTAATTTGATTATTGTTGACCTTATTTGCTTGATCCTGCCATTGTTGGAGTGTTCTGATTTTCCCTACTCATCAATTATATTAGATAACAATGTGTTACCCCCAATCATTGAAATTATTTACCAACTCTTTAATCTTCCTACTCAAATCATCTGGTAGGGTTTGAAAACCTTTTAATGATTTTACTAACACATGAGTAGGCTTCAATGATTGGGGCCTATTATTTATATCAAACCTTGAGGCTTTATTCATGATATCTAGATCATTGGCCCTAGGGATCCAATTTTTAATTATTTGTACCACTACCTCTTGATCCCTATCAATATTCTTTATTGCTTCCAATAGCAAAGAATATAAAGAATGTACAGATTGCAATTTACTATCTACCCCTTCATTTAAGTGCTCCAAAACAGTAGTAACAATCTCCTTTTCCTTTGAAAGAAATCCCTCCTCTGTTATCCTAATGATGTCTGTAATTCATCAATTTTCTATATGAGCTACCTTTCCGTTGGATCAACAGAGCACTCAGTTTCTTCATCAATTTGTTCTAGAGGAGGGGTGAGAGCATGATTCTGAATAGGAGACCCTGGTGTGGAAACATTTGGAGAAGCAGGAGGCATTGACCCTGCTGTGGGAGGTAATGTATTGGTTCCTGGAGCATTTGATGTTTCCCCAATATGTCTATATCTGAACCTTTCCACTTCAGTTTACAATTCAACATTCCTCTATTGCATTTTACTATATTCTTCAATCAAAATGTTATACTTTTCCATTAGGCTCTTCCTTTCAGCCTCCTCCATTTTAGTAGTCCTTTGGGCCAACTTGGCCACATTTACAGTTAAATTAGTGACCTCGGTGGTTGAAGTCTATGAAGCTCTCTTTATTATTAATCCTCCTCTGAAATTTGGATTAATATCAGCAATATCTGGTTTTCTCCTTTGTGGAGCCAATGTCCAAATTGCCAAGGTCTCATATTCTTCACTGAAGGCAGAGTTTTGCAATGCTATCTTAACCTCTTCCTCAGAATCTTGAAAAGGATTCTTGAACTTCATAATAGCATTAAAAGCTACTGCATTTGCAATATCCCACTTAGGCAAAATCAATACACTAGTCCGACTCACCAGTTGTCTTCCTTCTTCAGGAGTGATGTTCTTGAACTTTTCCATCAATTCAACTTTTACTTCTTCATCATTCTCTTGGCCTGACTTGTCAGGCCTTAGTTCCCTTCTCTCCCTGCACTTATCTTGATACTCTTCAAATTTCATTCTCCATGCCAACTGCAAGAATATAAGAGTTTTCACAAATGTATTGTCATCTAAAAACTCCCCGCATGCTTCCATTCTTGCATCTTGCACACTTTTACCTTTCATATCAAAATCAGACAAAACCAATTCAGCTGACCTAGGAGGGGAAAGCATACTAGCCTGCATGTCCTGATCAATAACAATAATTTCATCTCTCAGATCTTCATGTGGGTGATCAATTCTCCGCCTCTTAGGGATTGGCTCAAATGGTGGTGATGGGGGACTATTTTTTGGTGACAACTTTAAATCAATGATCTTAACTGCCCCAAGTACTTTGAATTTTGGATCTGGTTGTGGAGGCGCCTTCATTATTTGCTTCCCTTTCCTATCTGCTTCCTCCTCATCACTGCTACTATCCTTTTTCCTTCTATAGATGGGTCACCTTTTTGTAGGCTAGTATACTGACCTTGTTTCAATTGGCCCAACACTTTGTGCTTACATACCTAGACTTAACTTTAAATTTATCTTTTTAGTTCTCAAGGTGTCCATAATCTCCTTGAAGTTCTTTATTAGAAAATCAATTTTCTTATGGTATGGACTCAACTCCAACAACAGATCATACTTCGGATCTATTTCATGCACAACATCCAATAGCTTACTATAAGCTATTCATTTCTCCTTGTTCAACTCCTGCTTATTTAGAACAAATTCATTTCTAATCAGGTCCTTAGGGAAGCTGAACTCATGTGCAAATTTGCTAGCTTTTATTCTTTGTCTAAAAAGAGCAAAGAAACCCTCAGGATCATGTTGTCACCTTGGACCACATCTCAAATGGTAATTAGCAAATAATTTATCAAAATGTGTCCAGCCTCCCTTTGAAAATACAAAATCAGACACCACTGTATAATCAGGGAAGAATGTTCCTTTCCCCCTTCGAGTGAAGCTATCTTCATGAATACAACTTATCTGCCAATAACTTCTACAAACCCTACTCTTGGTGGCACATTGTATGGTAGTATGTGAGGGGCTCCCTGAAATCCATATACTTTCAAGATAGTGCTGACTGGGTATGGGATAATGTCACCCCGGTTATGGTAAACCCTCAACTCTAACTTCCCCCCCTTTGGCTTGAAGAAATCATGCAATTCCTCAGGGATCCTAGGTACATTCACTATCAATCTATCCCTTAATTTAGAAACAAAACAATTATCAAATTGCACATAACTGGTGTTTTCTTTATTACAGGATAAATCTGCAGCCCATATTTGTATTGGCAACCTTTTTCCATCAACCGATTGCCTTAATTTCATCTTCTCAGAAAAGAAATCAACATTCTTAAACAGAAACATATGCATCAGCATAGAATACCAAAATATTTGAGTACCAGTATCATTTTTCTGCAGCTTTGACAACCCTTCATGTATCCTCTCAGCCAAGAAAGAAGCAAAGTCATATGTCACAGAGAAGTTAGGATGTTGTATTTGCACCCCCATGAATATGTACGCAATAGGCATTACCGCACCAGGACTAAAACCCAAAATTTGACATAATGAATAGAAAGTGTCTAGGAAAGGGTTTGCAAAACAATTCAATCTGAAAGGTTCCTGGTCACTAGGGCTGATATGAAATTGTGAACCTCCTGCCCTGACCAGATGAGGTGGAAGCAACTTAGCCCTAAAAAGAGATTTCAATTTTGCATACTCTTGCTTCATTTCCTCAAAATTGATAAGAACCAAGTCTTCACTCGGCTCACTCTAATAAAAAATCTATTGGATATTTTCTCTGTTAGGATGTGTGCAAGAAGTTGAGTCCACTTTTTGGCCAAAAAGTGGAAGTGTTTTCCCTGATTTTTAAAATTTGACACATTTGAGCTTAAAATTTGAAGCACTTAGAGATGAAATCTTCAAAAAAGTCACTAATCATAAAATGTAGTATCGAAGTCTAGTTTCCAAATATGTAATTTATTTCAATACCCAGATTGTAAAAATTGAGTTTCAATAGGTATTTCTAAAAACCACTATTTAAAAGTCATTTTTTTATACCATACCATGCACGTGTACGACATCCATATTTTGATCTAAATTATCATATTTTTCTTTAAATCCTTTTGGGAAAAGATTTGTGACTCACTGAAGCTTGTTTTTGATATTGTTTTGTAATTTTTTATTGAATATTTTTTTTGTTAAATTTTTATTAGGCATATTTGTCGTTTTGAAAAATCGTCGTGTACGACACACATAAGATGACCTAAACTTATCATTTTTTTTTAAAAAATTGAAAAGAATTGTCTAAAGGTTTTTCTCGTCCAATCTGTTTGTCAAAATGTTAAGTTGATTAAAAGTTATTAAAATACTAAAAAACCTGATAATTCAAGTTTATGGACTAGTTTCATTAGAAATTAATTGAAAAATAGAAAAAATAATCAAATTATTAAAAAATTACATATTTGGAATTTACACTGTCTCATCTATAATGGGTTTTAATTTCGTAAAAAAAATGCAAAATAGGTCTTCAGACATATGTCCAACGTCATTATTTTCCTGTGACATTAACAAGACCTTCAAGTTGTAGGTCAAACTAGGTCCAAAGCTTAGGTTTGGGTCCCCAAGCCATTTCTCGAACTAAAAAACAAGCCAAAAAACCCACCCAAAAATTCATAATTTAAAAAACGAGATCCCGTTTCATAAAAAAACATTTTTTATGGTTCTATGAAATGGGATCCCGTTTTGAAAGGCCAAAAACAAAGATTTCCAAAATGGAATGTTTTCAAAGCGGGATCCCATTTTGAAAATTTTTTCGAAAATGGAAAATTTTCAAAGTTGGAAGTTTCAAAATAGAAAATTTTCAATTTGAAAACTTTCCATTTTGAAAATTTTTGTTTTGAAAATTTTCAAAATGGGATCCCGTTTGAAATTTTTCAAAATGGAAATTTTAAAAATGGGATCCGTTTTTAAATTTAGGCTCAGGATCCCAAAGCTAAACGGGATCCCATTTTTTAAAAACGGGATCCCGCTTTTTAAAAACGGGATCCCATTTATTAAAAAGCGGGATCCCCTTTTTTTGCCTAAGGCAAAAACTTCCACATTTCGTGGACTCATCTTCTTGCATTTACCCGTTAATTTCTAGTAGCACCCCTCCATCATTATCCCTAATTACCCGTGTAATAGGGTCATACCTTGCAGCCACTGCCCTAAGTAAGTCCACATCAGGGAATATATTTAGTACAACCAGCTTCTCCATGTCATACATCCATCCATTTGAAAAAGGGTGAGGCAAATTCCTCTGTCCATACCACAATCTGAACATTTCTAAGCCGGTGAGAGGAACCCTGGCATCGACAATGTTGGAATAATTACACACTAACCCCTCCCCTAGGATTTTCCTTCGGATCAACACTACACCTTTCCTTCTATCATTCGTTGATAATGGAAATTGATCCAGGAAATCATCGTACAAGTTTCTTTTCAAATATTCAATGTGGTCAGAGTGCTGCTTGGTTGGTGCCATCTTGGACAAACTAGGGCTTCATTACAATGTTACACTTCAATTGGCTAGGACTAAGCAGAGATAGGAAACTATAGAGTAAAAAACTGCAATTCCTCACAATTTATGATTAAACTATTGCCTTAACAAGAGATTTCAATAAGCTCAATGACAAGCATAGCAAACCCCTTTCCCAAATTTAGGTGCAGAATGACTGGGAGGCACAGAAAATAAACTTACGACTCTTTTCACATAAACTCCAAATTCTAGTTGCAGCAGCTCGCAATTTCACCTTCGGCACTGAAACTATTTTCACAAAATAATTGGATGTTTTGTGATACAAATGAGGTAGAAAAATTGATTTTATGTCAATCAAATCTTGCCAGTAAATGTCTCATCCCCCATTAAAGCTCATTCACGGGCTGCACGAACAACTCCCAACTACATTTGATACAAATTTAAATTTGAACCGTTGATCCTCCAGTTTGATCAAATCATTGACGACCACCTTCAAAACAGGCTAACATAATTGCCAACACGACAATAAGGGGCCCACCATGCCATACGCCGCAAATGAAAACCACATGGCAGTTGCCCGCGATACCACAATCCCTCGATTTACCATTGCGGGATGGCAGGCAACCGTTGATCCTTCTCATCAAAGATCCTGCTCCTTCAAAAATGGTCACCGTCCTTTCCATTAACTGTCGAGCATCTTTTCCCTCAAAATTATAACATCTGCATTGAAATAAAGCATGTGCATCTCACAAGCACTTTAGTAATCTGCCCCTTAACATATTTAGAACCGGCTAATGCTTCCTTCACTCTTTATAACTCATTGGATGAGACACGTGGCAAGCGCCTATGATATCACGATCCCATAATTCTTGATCGCGGGATGGCGGGCACCATTGATCTGCAGGAAATAGATCAACGATAGGGCTAATTCAACCCTCTACAAAATAAAATATTTATTAAAAGGGAAAGGGGACATCACCAGGTAGACGACACACAACATAAGTTGTTTTAAAATGACAAAGCACAGGGTCAACCTAGACTTAGGGAAAATAAAAACCTACGAAAGCCACAAAATTTAAAACTGAAGGGGCCAACATCTAGACGAAACGATGGGGCACAGGATGTTTTAAAACCCCTCTAAAAAGGATATTTGATGCAGATTTAAATTTGAGCCGTCGATTCTTCAGCTTGATCAAATCATTGACGACCACCTTCAAAACAAGCTGACACAATTGCCAACATGGCAATAAGGGGCCCACCTTACCATACACTACGAAGGAAGTCCATGTGGCAGTTTCCCGCGATATCGCAATCTTGAAACTTCTGATCGCGCGATGGCGGGCAACCATTGATCCTGAGCATCAATGATCTCGTTCCTTTAACACAGTCGCTAGCCATGTCATTAACCTTCGAGCAGCTTTTCCAATGAGATTATAACATATCTGTCGATTTAGAACATGTGCGTCTCGAGAACACTTTAGTAATCCGCCCCCTTAATACATTTAAAGCCAGCTAGTGTTTTCTTTACTCTTTAGGATTCATCGGATGAGACACGTGGCACCTACTCGTGATTTTGCAATCAACCCAAGCACCATCGTGGGATGGTGGGGAATGACTCAGATCAAATGGCAGTTGGTCAGCGATAGCGCAAATTTGATCCCCCAGATAGGACACGTGGCGCCTGCCCGTGATTTCGCGATCCTTTAATTCTCGATCACGGGATGGTAGGCACTATTGATATCTACAGGAAATAGATCAACGGTAGCACTAAATCAACCCTTGCAAAATAAAACATTCATTAAAAGGAGAAGTGGGCATTACTAGGCGGATGACAAACAACAACATAAGTTGTTTTTTAAAAGATGAAACACGGGGCCAACCGAGACTTAGGAAATAAAACCCTGCGGAGGAAATAATGTATTAAAATCAAAGTTGGGTTTTAATTTTAATCTGGCGATGTAAGCCTAAGCCATTAACCCCAGTGGTCATGTCACCAACGGCTTAGCCAATGCCTTTCATTAAATACTAACCGTGTAATGTGTAGGTTTTTCAGATTTGAAAATATGGGAGAAGATCTCGATCATACCCTACCAACTCGCAGACCTAAGGTGTCGCCCTGTTATTTGGTGTGAGGTCAGCAAAAGGCAGATGTGTGTCCTGTATGGATTAATGTTATTGGTCATAAGGAAGGTGAACGATGCTTCGTTGGATGTCAAACCGAGTTACCCCGAGATAAACCGTTTGATTTGCCAACTCTTTAGGAGATCAGGGGCAGTATTCGAAGTTGGAAAATGGCACATGGTGGTCATTTTATTGTACAACTAGTGAAACATTAATGAATTATTCCTTGCTTGTGTAGTCACGTCGATCTCAATCTGTGTGAAGATGTTGTTGGCAATCATGAAGGGTGATCTTTGGATTCTCATGCAGCTCTAGTTAAACGGTGACAGTAAATACGCCACCAAATTACCATGTTTGCACATGCATTTTTACTAAGCATTGATGAAGGTTGCCATTACCTCGCACAATAAATACAAGAGGAATTAACTACTAATAGTGTCATTCTTGTAGCAGTTAGAGCACTTTGTGGGCTGAGTCTAATCGAGTTTGAGTGCTTGTCTGAGAAGAGAAAATGAGTAAGTCAGTAATGAGGTCTGTTCGTTTGAGCTCACAAAAGCTCAGTCCTGCTATTCAAGTAGGTGATTTTGTTGACAAGCCTAGGCTTGTGCCCACTAGATGCAATAGAAGGTTGCAATTCTAGGACATTACTGCTCAACTGGTAGATGACAAAGGAAAGCAGTCGGCAATGTGCTCTATTACGAGCAACACTTCTGATGATGTAACTGAGACTGACTCCAACTACTGTCAATATTTACATCGCTTCAATCACGGTTTTCCTTCTGATGAGGAAGTGATATCTGTGGTGCCATTGGCTGTTAAAACCCCAAGCGGATGGCCTAGAACCATATTGGGCAAGGACAAGAAAGAAGAGGAGGCTGAGGATCTACCGTATTGGGCAACAACTAGAAGCAGGCGTGTATACCCGGGGTCTAAGTGTTGGTAAGGGCAGAGTGGCGGGTAAATAAGAAGTTGCTATGGTGCCTTCGTGGAAATTTGGTTGCCTAGTTTTTTTGTGGGGATAGCGACAAGAGGATTTTGATGACAATTCGTATTCCCTTTTCTTTTAGTTTTCCCCAATTCGTGTGCCACTATGTTTTGCAGATTCAACATGTGGGAAGTTTTGAAATGAAAGTCAAATGCAATGGAGATTTTGTTTAAATGAAAATTTGTGGTGAAATTACATTTGACCTCGAAGCTTGTTGCTCCCTTGTCATATAAAAGGGAATTCAAGGCTCATTTGTAGGGAGAGAACTGATGAAAGCTCTAGCTAGGTTTTGAGTTGAATATATGGGTAGAAAGATATCTATCCTCTGATGAGGAAGTGATATCTGTGGTGCCATTGGTTGTTAAAACCCCAAGCGGATGGAATAGAATAGATAGCCTATTTTGAGTTTTGGATGAATATATGCAAATTATCTTAAATTGTATGCAGATATGACTTATAAGCATGAATAAACGTATAATTCTAATATATTTTCTCTCTTTATGTGGATTTGAGTGAATTTTGAATGAAATGTTAATGATGTTTGCATTCTTCTTTTGAGAATTTGTTCAATTGTGTGTCTATGTTTTGGGTAGAATTCAATTTTAAAATTTTGAGGTTTCATATTTATGTGTGAGATTGATCTAATATTCCAGAAAATGAATATTAAAATATCATGAACAAAATGGGCATAGAATGAATGTAGAAGTAAATTATATTTGCATATATTCATAAAATAAGATCTAATAAACAAAAAATATATGCAATTAAAAATAAAGGTAAAATAATTCAACCCAAATTTAGATAAGAGAGATAATTAGATTATATGATAACTTTAAGGCTAGGGTTAGGGTTTGATTAGGATTAGTGTTCGCTTAGGGTTATGATTAGAGTTATGAATCTACAATTAGGGTTTAATTAGGGTTATGAATCTACAATTAGGGTTTAATTAATGTTCACTTAGGGTTTCTTTCTTGGGAGAATTTTATTGAATGGTAAGTGTATTTTATAAAATTAATATGCCAAGAATTAATTTTAGATAATACTACATGTGGTTTTTCATATGGTATTAAATTGTAGATTAAAATTGATAATAGATTTCCTTCCTTCTTTTGCATTGTAAGCTACCATAATATATGGCCTTAAAATACTATTCATATTTTGAGCTTTTCTAAACAGACATCCAACAAATAAATTGTTATGCATTTTTTCCAAGCACAAATCCTTAGAATTCTTAATGTGTTACTTAGGTTAATTATTTATTGCAATAAATAAATACACACTAATATATATATTATGGATTTGAGGGAAAATATTATTTAATATTTATATATATAGAAAAATTTAAATGCAAGGATTCAAGTACATACCTTTGCTTTTGTTAATGTTGATGAAGATACAAATCTTGATGAAGTGCCAAATTTGATGACATGATATAAAAAACTGGAATATCTTTGCTCTATGTGGCACTTGAAATTTTGTACAAAACTATAACTAACTCTAGGTCAAATTTGTGACTTTGAACCTATTTTGCAACAATAAATATGAGCTTTGACACATGCCTCCTAATCTAGCATACAATATGTACTTGAATGCTCAAAATAGTTGGGAGTAGTGTTGAGATTGGTGGATCTTTGGGAAGTTCCAATGCTTCACCTTTGTATTTCTCCCTATAGATAGAGGTAGAGATGAATATAGAATGAGAGAGGAAAAGGGATAAAAATAGATAGAGATATAGAGAAAGATAGAGGGAGAAATAAATATATAGAGAGATAGGGAGATAGAGGGGGGATATATATATAAATATATATATATATATATAGAGAGAGAGAGAGATATGGAAAGATAGAGATATAAGGAGATATAGAGAGAGAGATAGAGTAGAGAGACAAAATAGAGATGGAGAGGGAGATAGAAATGGGGAGAGAGAGAGAGAGGGAGATGGAAGTATAAATGGGAAGAGAAAGACATAGATATAGAGATATATGGGAAGAGATAAAAGGGACAAATAGGTTGAGATATGAAGATAGATAGGGGTATAGGGAGGGAGCAAGAGATCAAGGAGAGATGGGGAGAGATAGAGAGAGGGAGGGAGAAAGGGAGAGAGATATGTAGAGGAGGGAGAGATAGAAGATGGGGAAGAGGGAGATATATGTAGAGAGGGGAGAGAGGGGCGAGAGGGTAGGCTAAATTTTTAGTTTTAAATTCTATAGAAATATTCAATAAATAATAATACAAATATTATAAAGAATTATATAATTTGTATTTTTAAATTATACTATATTTTATTTTTTTTGAAAATAAGTAATTTTTAACCATTTTTCCTATATATTTAATTATTAAGATTTTTACATCTTTAACAATTCAATATATAATACAAATAAAATATAGTTAATAATTTAATTAACTAGCATACATATATTAATTAATAATATATGTAAAACACACCGAGAGTTATCTTTATCAAGATGCCTATTGACTTGAAAAAATGCTTACATTTTCATGAATATGAATTTGGAAAGCAATCAATTTGATTTCATTATTGTTTATGTCATTGTTTATCTCAATTCCCATATATAAGGGTACACATTGAAATTTGAAATCATACCAACTTGTCTATAACAACAATAAACCAAGAACAATAAATTTAAAAGCAGAAATGTTCATCAATCATTAGATTTAGTATTGACAGCATCAAAGAAGTATATCATGAAAAAATGGTATTAACTAACTTAGATATATCCACTATTTTTTTTTTCAAATGTTTGAATACATTGTTAACATTATATACATTCAAGCATTTGAATGTTATGAAACCTATAGCTTTGAAATTGAGTCTAATAAAGCTTTGCTCTCAGATGAATAATCAAACTTTGTTGTTTTTATGACTGTGCATTTAACCCTTTGTTCAAGTATATAAGTATCTTTTTTCACTTGAAGTTTAAATATGTATCTATTGAAAAGGACCTTTTGTATAATGTGTGAAAACTTAACATCATCTTGTTTTTCATTCTTCAAAATGTTCAATTATTTTGTTGTTGCACCTATAATTTCTTTTGCCACTTCTTCAAAAGTTGTAATCCAAGTGAATGAAGTATGGTCTTGCACTTTGCATTGAAGTATATATTTATAATCACATTCAGGGAAAGTTTTATCACATCTTCCACAATACCACTGACCATTTTCATTAGTGTTTACCTTCTTTTTGCAGTGCCTATCTCCAATTTTCAAGGGGCATGTTGTATAACAAAATTTTTCTACCTTAATGAAAGATAAGGTAGCTTTTATCACTATCCAATAAGGTTTACGAGTTGGCAAGAGTCTTGATCATGTTTGTGAGATACTAGGGTTAAGGAATTAAAATAGGAGTTAAGGTTAGAGTTCAATTAGGGCTAGATTTTAATTAAGGTTAGATTTCAAACTCGAGGGCTAGAGTTTAATTAGGGTTAGGGTTCAATTAGGGTTAGGGTTAAGAGTTAGGGTTTTAGGCTAGAATTAGGGTTAAGGTTCAATTAGAGTAGAAGTGTTCACTTAGGGTTATTGTTGGCTTAAAAGATTTACTTATATAGTATTTTGGATAATAGAAACAATTTTTATTGATTTAATATTTTCTAAATTCATTATTGAATTTAAATCTTATAATTTATTCTCTAAATTCATTATAGAAACAATGTATGAGAATTTATTCTCTTGATTTTTAGGGTGAAAGTGTGGCTAGATAGGGTTTCTATAGTACATAGTATTTGTAGGAGAATGGTATCTCTATTTTGAATTATTCTAAACCTTGTTTTCTATGTAGTAGTTTTTAATTCATTTTGTTATTTATGCTCTATAGTGTAGTTTATATATTGTACTCTCTCTATACATGATTTTTAGCAAGATTGGGGACACTAATAGAACCTTCATTTATTTTTTTAAAATGACTAAGAAATGTATGAAAATTTGACAACATGCAAACCATGAAAATAAAAGTGAAAATAAAAATTTAACATAGTAAAAATGGCCAATCATGTGCCAAAAATGAAAAGAACCATTTGTTGTTACTCTATATTTCAACCACATACTAGATTACCAAGTGCATTTTATAAATGTATCATGCAATTGGAGCACAATATTGGGAATCAATGTGAATGATTCTCATCAAGAAATTAGACAAGCTTTGAGATTGAAGGACCCAAGCTCTTTGTAGGTTTTCAATGAAGATTTAATTAGCCACTAATAGGAACAATAAGAAAATAGATAAATGTGAAAATAAATCCTAATATCTAAGAGTGTTGTGCTAAGAATTACATACACATCTCATAAATTTCAATAGAGACATGAGAAACATTTATAGAAATAAAGGAAAGAAATAACTATTTAGATAGTTATTAATCTACAAAAGATTAGGAACTGCGTACTTCAAGAGATTAATAAAAATAAGTTTTTATTTATAATTTTTAAATCTGATAATTTTGAAATTATCATAGATGTAAAGTAAAGATAAAATATTTTTCAACAAAACAAATAAAAATGACAAGCAAATAATGTGATTAATTAAGAATAACATGATATTGCAAAAAATATAATAAATAAAAGAATATGCATAATTGTACATAAGCCATCAAAAGTCTAAATATACCTATCTTTATAAAAAAATAAAAATATTTAAAATGACTAAAAATTATTAGAACTTATTAAGCTCCATGAAAAAACACTACCTTCCATATAAAGAGTATACAACATGATACTTATAGAAATCAAATTATGTAGGATACCAAAAAATTGTTAAAAAGATAAGATAAGATAAAATTATAAATGAAGTTAATCATATTAATTTCATAGTTAAAAAAATAATTCTATGGATCTTTAAATATACATATATAATAATCTTTAAATCTTTATTTAAAAATATATATATTATATTTTATAAACTTATACATTAAATTTTTTAATATTTAAGTTATACTAAAATCTAAGATGTTCAATATTCATTATTATTTTTAAATTATAATATTGATTAAAGACATATAATTATATTTATAAGATTTAAAATCAATAATGAACTTAGAAAATATTAAATCAATCAAAATTGTTTCTATTATCCAAAATACTATATAAGTAAATTATAAACTATTATAATATAATATTTAAATTTTCTATTTCAAATGTTAAATAATTCTAATGTTAAATTTTTATAATTATAAACTTACCTTTTAATGATGTTAGTAAGTTTTTAATTAAAATTAGTTTTTCAAGCATATATTAACATGCCTAGATATATTCACCAAAATCTGTTATCTATTATTGATTATGTAATTTTGTATGTATAATATATTTTTAAAAAAATAAAAATATATTTTTGAAAAAAAAATATATATTTAAAAAATTAAACAATATATTCTTTAAATTAGAAATATATTAGAAATATTTTGAATGTATTCAACTATCAAAATATGATTTTTTTTCAATATACCATTAAAATCACTAGTTGCCCTAATTTCTCCACTTTTGCTCATTTTTAATGAATTTCCCCCTGGCCTTGTCAAATATTTCATTTTAAATGTTTTGCTTTGGAAGCAATGAAACATTTAAAATATATTGCACAAAAATTTCCTCAGGCCCCACCTTGTACAATCCACATGGCACCCGCCCGTGATTTCGCAATCAACCAAAGCACCATTGCAGGATGGCAGGGAACGACTCAGATCAAAGGACAGTTGATGAACAGTCGCACAAATTTGATCCCCAAATGGGACACGTGTCGCCCGCCTATGATATCGCCATCCTATAATTCTCAATCACGGGATGGTGGGAAACTATTGATCTTGAAGGCATTTTGATTGACGGTAGCGCAAATTTCATCCTTCTAAAAAATAAAACACTCATTAAAGGGCCAAGGGACATTACTAGGCAGATGGAAAACAACGACATAAGTTTTTTTAAAATCGTTCAGCACAGGGCCAACCAGGACTTAGGAAAATAAAACTCGTGGAGGAAATAAAATATTAAGACCAAAGGGACTAGGCCTAGACAGAACAATGGGGCATAAGATGTTTTTAAAACCATTCAAAAAAGGTAATGACGAAATAGATCCCAACCAAGGCATTAGGTAAACACAAGGGTTTAAGATGAAGACAAAGCTAAAACCCCAGCCCTAAGAAATTTTCCAACACCATGAAAGACCAGTGACATAAGGCAAGGCATGAGTGAAACATTAGGAACAAAATTTGAAGTTCCATCAGTACAAGCATTGGATAATTTTATATTAATAGTTTGTCCTATCACAAATATAAAAGGTGAGCACAATAAATAATATGTATTTTCCCATTAAATGTGAAGGATTTTCAAAAAGTTATAGTGTTCAACTAT
>VDFB02270651.1:633268870-633313648 GCA_007258455.2 Sequoia sempervirens
GATGTGGCCCTATTAGGTAAAGAGGACCACTCTCATGTTCTCTTAAACATATTTAATTTCAATTAGTGTATTAATTAATGTAACCTTTCATGTTTCAACTACAGATCAGGATTTAGAGGGTGTTCAACATGTTGAGCATGAGTTTATAACAAAAGTTCAGGAACATGATGTGGACCCATCAGGTAAAGAGAACCACTCTAATGTTCTTTTAATTAATGAAATACTTGTAACAATAATAATAAAACATATCAGTCTAACATTTCTTTCTTATTACAGTAGACTCCCCCTTGTATTGGCGTCCACGTCATGAGTAGATGACTAGGCGTACATTAAGATCACGAGCAGAGGGCAGAACAACTAAAGGGGGCACATATATTGATTTAGAAAGTGATCCTCCACTTCAACTTTTAGCCAAAAGAAACAAAAAGTGATTGTAATCATATCATGACAACCATATTTTTGATAATATGTAAAAATTGAAAGAATGAATATTATATGTTAATGAATGAATGTGAATATGTTAATTAATGAATGTTATATGTTAATGAATGAATGCTATATGTATTAATGGATGGATGAATGTTATATGTTATTAATGGATGAATGAATGTTATATGTTATTAATGGATGAATGAATGAATGTTATATGTTATTAATTGATGAATGAATGATTAATGTTATATGATTGCATATGGGGAATTGAGAGTGATGTGAGGGGGGGGAGAGGCCAAATGAGCTTCCACCGTCACGTGGTTGGCCCTGTTAAGTAGAGAATATTAAACTATTCTAGAAACAAAGAGAAGCTCAATAAGGTAATGCACTTTTCAATATAAGAAATACATCGTTTCAAGCATCAAACCAATATGTAGTCTGTATGTATGATCAGTCATCAGTCTCCGCAATGGTACATTTCCACGAATATTTTTTTAAAAAAAAAATTGATGCTTCTTCGCAATTTCGACGAAACCCACTGATGAATCAACGAAAAGGTTCGACGAAGTTGCTATAGCTGCGACGAAGGTTTCATCATAACTCCTTGCCCATTTCATCGCAATTTCGACGAACTTTTGGTGTTGTTTCCACGCTACTACTTGCCCATTTCGTCGCACTTTCGACAAACTTTTGGTGTTCTTCTAACGCTACTCCTTGCTCTTTTCGTCGCAATTTTGACAAACTCTTGGTGTTGTTTCAACGCTACTACTTGCCTATTTCGTTGCACGTTCGACAAAATTTTGGTGTTGTTTCAACGCTATTCCTTGCCCATTTCATCAAAATGGCGACGAACGTCTAGTGTTGTTTCAACACTACTGCTTGCCGATTTTTTCGAACTGGCGATGAACTTCTGATGTAATTCATCAGTAGATGACTAGGCGTACATTAAGATCACGAGCAGAGGGCAGAACAACTAAAGGGGGCACATATATTGATTTAGAAAGTGATCCTCCACTTCAACTTTATGTAGCTTTCAAAAAGAAACAAAAAAAAAGTGATTGTAATCATATCATGACAACCATATTTTTGATAATATGTAAAAATTGAAAGAATGAATATTATATGTTAATGAATGAATGTGAATATGTTAATTAATGAATGTTATATGTTAATGAATGAATGCTATATGTATTAATGGATGGATGAATGTTATATGTTATTAATGGATGAATGAATGTTATATGTTATTAATGGATGAATGAATGAATGTTATATGTTATTAATTGATGAATGAATGATTAATGTTATATGATTGCATATGGGGAATTGAGAGTGATGTGAGGGGGGGGAGAGGCCAAATGAGCTTCCACCGTCACGTGGTTGGCCCTGTTAAGTAGAGAATATTAAACTATTCTAGAAACAAAGAGAAGCTCAATAAGGTAATGCACTTTTCAATATAAGAAATACATCGTTTCAAGCATCAAACCAATATGTAGTCTGTATGTATGATCAGTCATCAGTCTCCGCAATGGTACATTTCCACGAATATTTTTTTAAAAAAAAAATTGATGCTTCTTCGCAATTTCGACGAAACCCACTGATGAATCAACGAAAAGGTTCGACGAAGTTGCTATAGCTGCGACGAAGGTTTCATCATAACTCCTTGCCCATTTCATCGCAATTTCGACGAACTTTTGGTGTTGTTTCCACGCTACTACTTGCCCATTTCGTCGCACTTTCGACAAACTTTTGGTGTTCTTCTAACGCTACTCCTTGCTCTTTTCGTCGCAATTTTGACAAACTCTTGGTGTTGTTTCAACGCTACTACTTGCCTATTTCGTTGCACGTTCGACAAAATTTTGGTGTTGTTTCAACGCTATTCCTTGCCCATTTCATCAAAATGGCGACGAACGTCTAGTGTTGTTTCAACACTACTGCTTGCCGATTTTTTCGAACTGGCGATGAACTTCTGATGTAATTCATCGGTGGATACACAAAATGTTTTTCGATATTCTGATGAAAGTCCTAGCCATTTCACGATGCCGACGACCAACGATTCTTTGCCATTATTTCGACGTTTAATTCATCGCCGGCCTTTCGACAAAAAAATAGCGACGCAAATATTTTCGCCATTTCATCGCTTGTCCGACAAAGATTTGTCGAATGATCGACAAATGACCGTCAAAAAATGGTGTCAAATTCAGTAGTGGGAATAGGTCTGCACTAAGAAATCTAGACCAGTTTGGCCCCAAATGCTCTGACTGTGGATTACAGTGGAATTCTAAGAGTGATAACTTTATGAAAAAAATGCAAATGATCTAAAATTTGGATATGTTATAGATGTCCATGCGTAGGTGCTATATCCTACTCCATGAGCTGAGAAACGATAATGTAATGAAATGTAGAATGAAATTTTGAAACTGCTACTAAATGGAATGCAAGAAAAGAAATGTTTTTGGTTGATACAAGATTTCTTTACCACCAGAGATGCTCCTGCATCATTTTTATCCATTCCTCCACATGATTCAAAAAAATGGATTATTTTCCTTTTAAGATTTATTATTGTACAAACCATTTTGTGAGGTGGAAAGAGATATTTTTCACTATAATGATGAGCCATAATAGCAAAGTGAGAGTCATTTCACTATAACCCTTGGCACATGGAGCGAAGAGAAACTGTAGAAAATGTTGAAAACATTAGTGATTCTAAAATTGAAGACAATGAAGCTATTCAAAAAAATAATACAGATCATGAATGGGAAATAATATCCAAACTACATAATGGCCAAAATATCCAAGTTTCAGAAATAGATATGTTGGGAAGAAGAGATGTGTATAGACAAATTGATTGGTGTAATTTGAATACAAAGGTGAAGTGTACAAAAAACAAGAAATGAATTCCATAAGCAACATGAGATATCATAGGTATCTCATACATGATGAGATACTACAGTGTATCAACTATACAACCCTCAGTGATAAACAAAAAAATACACTCAACATAATTATGGCACACTACATAATAATTAGAATACATCGCCCTTGTTGATGATAATTCAAGGAACAATAGGAATAGGAAATCCATATCTAATTGGTGCTATTAATCAAGCTCTTGAAAATGCAGTGATTCTAGGTCATTCTCCCCTTCTATTACTTGCACCAAATAGAGTTGCAACATTCAACATAGTAGCATCCACAATTCATTCAAATTTGAGAATCCCAACAAGAGATTTGGTTTAATTATAAGGAACAATACTAACAAGTTTTCAAGAAAAAATAACACACATCAAGTATATTTTGATTAATGAAATGAGCTTCATTGGTAAAAAATTGCTACAGAACATAGATTCTCGACTCCAACAAGCATTCCCACAAAATGAAAACATTAACTTTGTAGGTATACACATGATTATGATTATCAAAAATAATTATTTTACATTCTAATACAAGTAATTCATATATATGAAATTTCTATAGATATAAAGGTATATAGTATTGCTAATAATTATCATCGATTATATTTCAAGTGTATCTATAATTTTGGTTGGATATTTGGGCTAGTTGCCTCTTGTTAATGATAGACCAACATATGACAACATATGAGCTAAGTTACTATGGGAAGAATTTAAAACTGTGGTTACTTTAGATAAAATATTCAAACAAGATGGACAAAACATCCACCAAGAAATATTTCGTCAACTTTCAAAAAATCTAAGAGATGCAAACCCAACAATTGATGATTGGAAATTACTTATGACAATAACCACTATTATCATAGATGCATCAAGCAATGAGAAGTTTGACAATGGTGTTCATTTGTTCTCCACAAATGATAATGTTCATAACCATAACAAGAAAATGTTATACTCATTGAAACATCCTATTGCACATAGTGTTGCAACAAAATTAGGAAGTATTAATGCACCAGAAGGATTCTCAAATGATGAGCTTGATCTAGAATTATTGATCAACAAGGATGTGAGGGTAATGTTGACTTCAAATCTTTGGATACAAGAAAGAATTGTAAATGGAGCTCTAAGATATATTCTAAAGATTGTATACAAACCTAGAAGTGGTCCACCAGAACCACCAACATATGTAACGGTTGAGTTTGACAAATATTTAAGAATGCCATTTGTAGACCATAATCCAAATATAATTCCAATTATAGCAATACAAAGGGGGAGGACAATCCAAATACCATTGAGATTGGCTTCTGTTGGTGTGAATAATTGTCTTGTACCTAGCTAATTCATTCACTAGGCAATTAGGGTATAAATTCACATGTTAAGTTTACTTAGGATATAGGATTTTTTCTAGAAGTCTTAGTTGGCTTTTCTAGAACTTATCTTATCTAGCTAGTATTGCTTGATTCCTAGGTGATTAGATTGTTAGTTGTCTAATGTCATAGGATTAAGACACTTTTCATAATCTTGTCTAATCCTATCTCTCAACCTTTCCTTTATAAGCAAGGCATCTCATGTACATTTGCATATTCAACAATTATTCAATCTTGCATTGTGAAGCAAGTATTCTTGCCATTCTCTTTCTTGTGGAATTGGTTTTGGTTTAGGAACTATTCCTGGGGGTGTTGGGGAGTCACCATCTACTCCCACATGGTATCAGATTACATAAGTCACATAAGTCACAGGGTTTGACTCTTTCAAAAGCCACTGTTGATATAGGACCAAGAGAAAGAATGGGATTGGCATTTATCACTATGAACATGGAAGATTAACAAAATCAAATGCAATTGAAATTAACTAAGTAATTGGTAAATTCCATCTTGGAGCTAATTATACTATAGCTTCATTTGAGCCTAGGATATGAAAATGTACTAAATAGTATTATTAGCTAACAAACATAACCCCAATACTAATGCCTACAAACATTGTAGGCATTAACAATACATAAGTCATAGGGTTTGACTCTTTCAAAAGCCACTGTTGATATAAGACCAAGAGAAATAATGGGATCGACATTTATCGCTATGAACATGGAAGATTAACAAGATCAAATGCAATTGAAATTAACTAAGAAAACAAATGATCAAGTTAAGCTATATTCCAATGAAATTCTTCACAATTATTAATAAAGCTTAATGAAAACATGAAATACCAAATTAATTCAATTCAAAACCTAATTATCAAATGCAAACCTCAATCCCATTGGGAGACTAGTGTTGAATCTGATGTGGAGTACTTAGCTTCATGCCTAATCTATGGTTGATTGTGCAAAAGCTTTGATAAAGGATGATGATGGTAAGATTGATTCACAAATTGATCTCAAAGGTGAGTGTAAATTTTGGCATGGCTTGGTTACTTGAGTGCTTGTGAATGAGAATTCATGTAAAATGAAGACTATTTATAGATTTTTGGAATGAATCAATGGTTGAGATTGAATTAGCTAATCAAAGGATGAAATTGAAGGAGAGAAGATGCAATGGATCAAAGATCAAATCAAGGGTTGATACTGCCTAATGACATGGATCAAGGATTTTAATCAAAGGTCCAAATTGCTTGAGACAATAATAAATCCATGTGAGATATTATTTCCATGTGGAGGGAAATATATGAACTTGAAAAATGGAATATTCCATGAGGATATTCTTTGAATGATTAGAGGAAATTAACCAATTAAACAATTTAGAAATTATTTAATTGTGCAAGTGGAGGGAATTAGGAGCTTTAATTAATCAATTATAAATTATTTAATCAAATAGGGTCTATGACATTTAATTAAATAATTTGACACTATTTAATCAAAAGAGAATAAAATTAGTGTGAAGGTGGTAAATTAATCAATTAAAATTAATTGTTCTATTAATAGGAGAAAAAAATAAATTTAATTAAACAATTGACATTATTTAATTAAATAGATGAAATCGATGAGGTAGGAGAGAAATGGTGTTAATAATCGAAATCTCGGTGTGTGATATACTCAGGCCATTTTTAGGTGCCTACATTTTACCCCTCTTTGAAGCAAGGTACCTATTATGTTGCTTCAAAGAACTGATACTACTTAGATCAATTTTTTTTTTGACTTTTCCTGATGCCCCATTGTGCCCCAGTGGTTGATAGAATGTTGGTATGTTGCCCCCTCGAGAGATAGAGTGGAAAAAATGACTTTCGGGTCAAGATCACTATAAGATTACAAGAGTGTTCAGCTGCATAGAGGAGTAAACACGAATCTTAGAAATATCAGATGTTTGATGTAGACAAATTTTATGATGTATAAACATTCATTGGCCATGGTTAGCCTCATGTATATTTTGATGATACACAAATATTTGATACTTGGATAGAAATGTTGGTATGGATAGAAGAATAAGAATGAGAATAAAGATGATAGAAGTAGAAGAATGATTAGAATGGAGATGATAGAATATATTAGCATTGTATTGAGATTGATTTAGTATTCCAACAAACCTATGATTATTCGATATTTTATTGGATAGGTGATGAGATAGTATAGATGATATTTGCTTTTACTCTTCAGATTAGGCTTAATTTCATCATAGAAATCCTTATTTAGATATATCAAATAGACACGATGCACCAAGTTATTTAAAACTAGGATGACGTTGTATCTGATGCATGGAATTTGACTATACAAACATATAGGAGTATCCTTGTTTATACCTAACATGCATAAACCATGTTTGATTGTGTGAAAGAATGAAGGTATCAAAGTAAGGAGACTAATACACAAAAGGTATGAAGAACCTAATATGTCCTAGCAATTATTTTACTTGATACTATCCTCACAAACGCAAGGAAAGTATTCACCAAGGTCATATTACAAGAATATCCAACAAGAACAACAAACAAAATTAATGATCAATGTTCCATTTCTTTCTCTCTAAATAATTTTCTAGACATCATTGAGAGATCACAAGAATGGACCAATAAGATAAATCATAAGAAAGGATCAAAACAACAAACATGGACCAATGTTATCATATCTCTTGCCAAAGAAGGTGTTGTCTTGGTTGATATCTGAAATGATGTCTATTGTATGAAAGATCTATCTATAAGACATGCATTGGATGAGGATTGGTTGATAGTTGTTTGATAGGTTGTTGATATGATGTTAACCAACATGTTTGACCATGATCAAGACTTAAGATTTTTGCATTTAAAGCTTTATGTTTTGCTAATTTGTTGTATCTGTTTCTATTTGTGTTGCCAAAGGTTGAAGGTGATGATCAATTTATTATGGGTGAGAGTTTATTGTGAGTGAAAGCGAGATGGAATAGGTGATTTTGTTTTCAAATTTTTTGATGTTTTTGACTTTTTGAAATGTTTTGAGGCTATTTTCGGTATTTTGAGGTTATTTGAATGTTTTAAGTTTTATGAAGATTTTTGAGGTTATTTTGGGTTTTCCTAGGTTTTCTAAATGTTTTGATTTTTTAAAGTTTTCCAAATGTTTTGGATGTTTTTGGATTGACATGTTATGGATGTTTTTTGGTTTTTGGAGTAATTTGGATGTTTTTTTTATTTTTGAAGTATTTTGAATTTTTTTGAGAATTTTCTAAATGATAGCTAGATCACGATGTTGGTGTCACGTTGTGAGATATAGGACATGGATCAAGAGTTATTCGAAAGCAAGATGCAAGTACCTACCCCCAATGTCTAGTAATGTTTGATATGTCATGAGTGGATGCATGGATCAAGATGATGGCTGGATATGGATAAGGATTCCAAGGATTATCTTGTGATAGGAGAACATGTTCAGATAGAGGATGATAATTTGGATAGTGATTGCTTGATCAATCATAATGATCCATGTCAAGTTTTTTTCATAAGCAAGTTTGATGTGTACCCCAAATATTTGTCAAGATCAAGATAATTTGGATTTATATGAAAAATATGTTGGATGGATGGATTTATTATGGATAAAATAGATGGTATGTTGGATTTATTATGAAGGGGATGAGATGTTTCCACCTAAAATAGTGCATGTAGATGTGCAATTCTACTCATGATGCCTGTTTTCTAGGTTTTCATCATGGTACTTTCCCAAAGTGCCACCAAAGTGCATTTCACTAGAGGATAATTTTCTCTTTAATATTTTCTTAAATTTTAGGAATTTTTAGGATTTTTGAAGGTTTAGATCATGTCAAACCACTTGGTGATGTTGATGTCGATACTTCTACTGTGTTGATGTGTCAACAATATCCTTCTTGGAGGAGCTACTTTTCCAAGATACAGGTGCTTGAATGTAACCCCTAATGCTCTTGTCTTCTTTATTGATACCAAAGTTAACCTTACATAGATGCACACATCACGATAGAAGTGCCCTTAGAGTCCTTATGATAAAGAGTGGTTGCCAAGACATGGTTAATACGAGTGTTGAATATCATGGATGTCAAAGTTGATGGTGGAATGTGATGAGGAATATGATATATCAATGGATTAGTCGATAGTTTGGAATCTTTGACTCTCTAAACTTGGGATGATGAGCAATGAAGGATGGATATGATATTTAGAGTGGAATTAGGACCAACTTCTTGATATACCTTGTATGTCGCTTTTGAAGATTTCTTTTGCATCAACGAACATATGTAATGGATGAAATTCTCTTTTTTGTTTTGCCCCATAGTTTCTTTGACTAATGTAGTTTGATAGGAATGATTTTATTTATTTATATTTGACATCCATTTGAATTTTATTTGTCCATTTTGATTTTTCAATTATTTTTCTTCAATGACTTGCTCTTTTCCTTGATGTAGATCTTTTTCTCTGTGTTGGTTACAATTTGAGGGTGAATAGGTGAGAGAATGACAATTCATGATATGGCTAGTTGTAGCGTTGGTAGCGGTTTTATCATAAGGACTCTTCATGCTCCCCATACATTGATGTTTGCACTAGATAAAGTTGCCCCCAATATTATGAAGGTATTGCTAACATGATTGAATTCACTGATTGTGGGAGAAACTATTCCTTGTTGCTCAAGTTTGTTGACTAGTGTAATGGAGCAAATTTCCACCCCTAGGAAAATTCTCGTTTACATCAACCTACCTTAGAAAATGAAAATCCGATGATGCAATTCCACATCCACCACCTTCCTCCATCCACTTGGAAACTTGTTTTGGTTTTGATGGAGGAATCGCTGTCGAGGACACATGCACGCTACGTGGACCTTCGTGTGTTGCATTGTCATCCTAACAGGACCTCCCTTGATCGCCAAGAAATAAGTCTTTTGCCTCCTTTTTTCATTCAAATGGTATGTCATCTCATTCTTTCACTTCCTTCTTGATTCCACTTGATTTTCTACTCACTCTTAATTTCATTCTCACACTCTCAAGCTTCTACATCACTCTTTTGTGGCTACAAGCTGTTGTTTTTTGGATCCTGCACTCTGTTTATTGTGACAACGTTGATGTTGGAGGACTTCAAGCTCTCTCCTCCCACTACTTTCCTTGAGTTCCCATAGTTATGGAGGTGGTATTATCTTTTGCTATTTCTCTTTGCCTCACTTTGTGTATTTGTGTAACATGCTTGTTGGTGATTTCTCTTAGTACTATTTCCTTTTTGTTTCTACATCATTTTTCATATGCTATTGCTATCTAGTTGTCCATGGAGGTGGAAACACTAAAACAAGGGATTGACTGAGGAATCCCTCTAAAAACAACCCCAACATTTTCCTTGGTCTTGTGTGTGTAGGTTTCTTCATGTGGAGCTACTCAAAGATTCAACTTGTGGGTGGAAGGGTCCGCTTTTCTCACTTTCTCTTTGTCAATTCTAGCTTAGCTTAGATGTAGTATTCTTCCTGTTGTACTTTAGTTCTACACTTTTCCAATAATTTTTCATAGCACAAAACCTTAACAGTCAAGAAGTTAGTTGGTTTTCTAGTGTTTCAATTTGTTCGAAGACCCTTTGTTTGTATGGATGCCAACCCACATATGAGATTCCAACATGTTTTGTTGGAGTCCATAATCTGTGTTGTCGTCCTTAGACAATGAGCTATATGGGCAGTAGATTGAACCCTCTAAATCAACTCCTTTGACCTTGCAAAACATTTGGTTTAGTAGAAGGACAACAACACCTAGATTGCTCTTCCTTTTCAACCTTAACATCCTAACCTTCCCAATTCAATTACCAAACTTGAGGTAGATTAGGGAAGCCTATTGCTTAGGATTCTACCATGACTTGGAGTCCTGGTGTAGCCAGTCCCCCTCCTCTACATTTTGGTGAACCTGACGTGAACCTCTTGAATCCATTTATTTTTTCTGAGACTTCTTCTCTCGTGTTTGAGGTGTGTTACAAACTTGTGTGTTGTAAAGATTTATGATCTTTCAACTCAGTCTATGACCTCTAGGCATGTTGTTAGGAGTGTGCAACATTTAGAAATGGATTTTATGAAGGTCACCATGGTTCCCAATTTTGATGAGATGGTTTTGAGAATGAACACAAATTTCTTTGGAGAGACCACACATGTCCTTGCCCCTCCCATCTTCCCTATGATCTCATTTGTGGAGGAAGATGAAGCTCTCGTGATTCCTATAGAGCATGTCCTTTCCCTAGATCGAAGGCTTCTAGAATTCAGGAACTATTTGGGGAAAGAAAAGATCATGGCTAGGGCTGCTAGGGTGGTTAATGAGATAAGACATATGTTGGATAAGGATTGGGTAGGTCTAGAAATCCTCTAGGGTCTTACCGACATAATGGAAACTCATGTCCCATCATAAAACCCTAGATCGAGTGTTGTCTAAGGACCTAGGCTTGAGACCACTAAGAGACAGATATAAGTCTCAATGCCTAGGGTGTCAATAAACATGGCTAAAATGAACCCCTCCACCACAACTCTTGAAGTGCCTCTCATCATCAAAGTAAACAAGGTACCTTTGGGATTTAGCTCCACTACTCCTAATGCTCCTAGTGATAATACCAAGGTCATTGTTAGCTTGGGTGGTGGGGCCTTGGCTGGAAAAGGGGCTAGTAGGTCTAGCAGTCATAGTGGTTCTGGTGGTGCTTCCATTAGTCTTGTCTCATTGTCTGATCTTGTTTTGAATGCATTGTTGCAAAACATGGGCCAAATGCATAACCAACTAGCGAACTTGTCCCAAACCACCTCTCAACCCATCTTTCAACCCTTCTTCTATTATAGTCCTTTGTCAATAGCAATTCTAAATACTCCTATCCCCCAAGGGATGGAGATTCCAAAGTTTGAGAATTATGGTGGTAAGGGAGATCTGCAATCACATGTTTCAACATTCAATACCATGCATATGGATTTCTTCCACCATGATGCATTAATGGCTAAGTTTTTCCTAGGTCGCTTAAGGACACAACCCTTGAATGGTACTATTCCTTACTTGAAAATTCCATATTCTCATTTGATCAGCTCGTGAATCGGTTTCTAAGACAGTTCTAAGAAAACATCAAGCCAAAGATGGCCTTCTCAGATCTTGTCTGATGTAAGTAGGGAGAACATGCAAAGATAACTAATTTCATAGGTCGTTATCAATTGTTATTTTCATAGATTTCTTATCCTTTTCCCAACTCAGATTTCTATAAGGTTTTCATCAAGAACCTATAGAAATCTTGGCAGGAGAAATTCACCTTTATGAAATATCCTTCTTTCACACATCTATGTGTTGCATTATGAGAATATCAGTAAAAAATTGCTCAGTTTGGGGGATCCCCCTCATGCTCTTGTTCAGAGGGTAGGTCAGTGTTGATCTTTGGTAAAAATAAGACTGTTGTGAATGTGGTCTCTTTGACTGATGACAAGGTCTTCAAATGCAATAGGCACTTTACAAAACTATCTGAATCATATTCTTCTATCTTAAAGAAGTTGTTAAAAGATAAAGTCTTGAATTTTCTAGATCCTCGACCTCTCACTGAGCCCTACCTTGACGAGTATGATAAGCACACATTTTGCAATACCATCAAGTTCATAGAAACGATACCAAAAGATGCATGCATCATGTCATGAGATTCAGGATTGCATTGATGACGGTACCATCTGTCTCGACGAGAAGAAGAAAAATGCTAACAAGTCTATGGAAAAGGCCAATAACCAATTATAAATTTACACTGATCCATTTGCATCTCATTTTGTGAACTTAGTTGTTAAACCTTTGGGTTCCACTAAGTTTGTTCCTTCAAAGTACATAAATATGGTTTCATTTACATGCATTCCTCTCACCTAGCCTGCGAATAGGTCACTGGATATCTCTCACATCATAGGATCTACCTATGAACAAAGAGCCTTCCCCCTTGTACATTCTCTCTCATGTCAATGGAAACATTGTGACTGGTGTCCTAGTGGACCTCACGAGCCATGTGAACATCATAACGGAGAAGACTCTGCTTATCAACTTCTTGCATAGGGAGGAATATGAGAAATCATAGACCACTATACGTATACACAATGGACTCATAGTCCCTCCTCTTAGTCCTATCACCCTTTTGGTCTTGGTAGGACCTAGGGCTATGGACATTTCTTTTGTTATAATCTCAAAGTCATATTTATTTAGGGTGAAACTAGGCTTTCCATGGCTAGTTTCCATGAATGGATTTTCTTTGATTATTCATAAATTTCTTAAGTTTTCTCATGAGGAATTTGTGCATGTTGTTCACGACATCGGTTACAAACCACTAGTGTCACATGTGGGATTCTTGTTAGATCACTTTTGGCCCGCTCCTGTCATTCCTCTCTCACCAAGGATGAACTTGCTATATTGTTCCTATGTCAAGTATAAGACTAGGGGAACGATGCTAAAGGTGACCTACCCTGCATCCCCTTACACCATCTCTATCAAAGGTTGCATGATTGCATAGTAGAAAGCTAGCTCCTCCTCCCAACAAAAGGGGAATGAGAAGCTTTCTCATGCCCAAGAGCCTTCCTCTTCTTTTTCTCTATCTACTTCTGCTTCTCACCCTACTGCAACATCTTTGGCTCTTGCTCCCATGCCTCACATGGGGAGCCCGATGGTTCCTAATTGGCAAAAAACCAAGTGTCAAGTGTTCAAAATTCTCATCATTCCCACACTGCCTAGGACCATTGTTTATGGTAGGGGGAAGGGATCTTGTGGAGTTTCCCTTGTGTCTTAGCCTTCGCGACCTCCTACCACTCATGCCCCTCAAGCATCAAATGGGAAGAGGCTTGTTGTTGAGGCACCTATGTTTGCTCCTCCACCTACTGTCATTTCTATTCTTGCACTTCTTGCTCTTGCTCCTATCTAGAAGGCCACCCTTCCACTAGCAACAATTGTGGAAGAAGATCCTATGGAAAAACAAGAGCCTCATGTTCCTTCTCAGGCAACAAATTCTAGTTCTCAAAGCTGACAAAACATGCTTGTGTGTGGGCGCAAGCATTGGAGAAAGCTTTGGCTGCTGAACAAGCTACCCTGTAGAAGGAAAAATGGGAACCAACGGGTCTTGTTTTGACATCTCCTGTTGTGCTCCCCTCTTCTTCTCTTTTTTCTTCAGTTCCACTCACCTTGGTTTCACTTTCAAATCCCCTCACAAATGTTGATGATCCTCACCCTAAAAGGGTGGAGGTGTTCACCACTCCCTTGGTGGAGCCCCCCCCTCTTCTAATGTCCCTTTCAAACATTCCTCCTTTTTTCCAGCCCATGGATATGTCAAACACCACATTGGTGTCTATTGCGGTTTTGTCCTCTTCCTCCTTGCCTTTCGCTTCTTCTGTGGGGATTTTGCATCCCCCGCTGAACTGTAAGTTGGAGGATGGCCTCGCTTCAAGTGGAGGTCGAAAGAAGGGATCACCTTCTTTGGAAGGGGGTTCTGGTTTGGCTTGCATCGTCCTTGTGACAGAGGCGGCCCCGACGTCCCTTGAATTTGTCACTATCCCTCTTGACGAGATCAATGATGGATCTTATGCGCCTCCTTCCTCTCTCAACCAGTTAACACATGGTACCCTAGTTAAGTGCATGTTTAACTTAGTGGATGATGTCCCGACTTTTTAAGTTATCTTTACAAGATTGATGAACTTTACCTCACAAGAGCTCGTCGAAGAATACCTTGAGGGGCCTTCTTCCTTGGCCCTTATCATAGGAGAGTTGGGGGGTACTCCCTTCGCTATCCTTCCCTTTCAAGCTCATCCACTCTCCCCATATAATGATCTAGATTGGGATAATGATGACCTCCTAGTTGATGAGGACTAGAGGGTACCTCTTCTTTATTTGTAGATTAGATTTGTGTGTGTGTTGTGTTTCCCTCGTGCTTGTTTTTATGTGTTCTTGAAGGACCTTTTTCACCCTTTTAGGTGCTTGGATACATGAGTGAAATTGTTTCGTGATCTTCCTTTGTATGTTTCATCATTCTTCTATATGTTGTAAACTTGATTTTCAACAACTAGAGACGATGCAAAGCATTGGGGACATTTAGGCCCTCTTCTATGTTGACCCAATTTTTTTAATTTTATTTTTTGTCTTCATGTGCTCTTCTTTAGATCTGGGAACTTTGAGGACTAATGATCTTTCGTTCACATATATCACGTGTTACCTATAAGAACTAATTTGACCCTAAACTCCCAGATCCCCCTGTCTCTTGATTTATTTGTCTCAGCTTGTTCTTTGTTTCCTTTGTCTTTGCTTTCCTTTATTTCTACATGCTTTCTGATGTTGTGGTACTTATGTGTTGTCCCTCGCGTGCGTGAAAAAATCTCCATGTTTACATCTTGCTATGTTTTGTGGGCTACAACATCACTGCCCTTTCTTACTTTCCTTAGGATGCCACATGCTCCTTTGATTCACATGCACCATCCTAAGGGGGTGTACTACTCTGATTTTCAATAAGGCGAATTCGCTGGCCAACAAATCCCTTACTAAAAATTTTGCATTTTTCAAAAATTGGATCCTTCAACAAGGATCCCCTCAATGAGATTTTTCTTTTGAGAACAAATTCATAGAAAAAGAATAAAAAAACTTGCCTTTAAGAAAGGCCATTATTTTTATCGGATTCCTTAACGAAAGAGATCTTTCAAAAGGATTACTTGTTGACATAATCATTTGTGAAAATTTCATGCTTTCCAAATGGAGTGTCCCTTTTTGTGGACCCCTTGCTATCTCGAAGGGCTCTCGAGGGACCCCTTTGAAAGCTTCTCCTTCAATTTCTTGCTTTAAGATATGTCTATTTTTTCTAAGCTTTTCTGCCTAACATGTTTTGTTTGCAGCTTAACATGTTGCTTTGTAGTGGTCTCAATACTGTTGCTAATACTATGGTGGAGGAAACTATCAATCTGAAACAGAGTATGGAGGAAAGAATGTTCTCCCTTAAGGAGAAAATTGACAAAATTAGGAATATGGTTATGAAGAGTGGAGAAGCTCCTAAAGTCTTGACTAGGTCAGACTTTGTGAAGGCTTTTCCCCCTAATAAGAGAAAGGAAATTTTGTCTGTTGATGTTATGGCTACTAAGGGTAAGTTGACTGGGGAGGATTATGTTGCTGCTAAAGGTTTTGTTTTGAGTTATGAGATAAAAAATGGTGGGCCTGGGGTTAGGACTAGAAATAGACTAAAAAATCAGGCTGGGGCCTTGGGTATGTAGGTTTCTGATACTGGGGTTAAGGGATAGAAGCTTGCTACTAGTGAGATGGAAGCTGTTGAAATTTTGAACAATATGTAGTGGTGTGTGCCATTTTTTGGTTGCTTTTTGGATGGTGGTTTGCTATCGTTGGGTTGATGGTTGTTTTTTGATGTCTCCTTTTTGCTTCAGCTATTCCTTTTTGTAAAGGGTTTTGGGCCCCTTCAAAACCCATTTTTTATCTCTAATCAAAACATGTTGCTTTGTAAGATCGAGCACATGTGAAGCCACTTTTACAATCAAACTTGCAAGACCGAGCACCTTGTCAAGTTTTCCTTGTAGGACCAAGCACTTGTAAGGGCCTCTCGCATCAACTCTTCATGATCGAGAACCTATGGAGTCCTTTCATGCAAGCCTCGTAGGATTGAAACCTGTGGTGCTCCCTTCGCAAGACTAAGAACTTGCAGAACCTTTATTCAACTTCTACAGGACCAAGAACCCATAGAGCCTTTTTGTTCAATTTTAGCAGGATCAAGTAATTGTGGAGCCATCTTTCTCTCTCTTTCACATCAAGCTTTCCCTACGGTACCAATAACTTTCACGTCTAGGTGCTCCAGATCAAAGATATGCCTCCTCGACAGTTCATATATATTCGCTTTAACCTCTTTCTACTTTACCTCACATTCACACCAACATGCATGCTTGCTAAAGTGGGGGAAAAATGTAATGGTGTGAATTTTCACCCCTAGGAAAATTCCCCATTTACATCACCCCTACCTTAGAAAACAAAAAACTGATGATGCAATTCCACATCCACCACCTTTCTCCATCTACTTGGAAACTTGTTCTGGTGTTAGTGGAGGAATCCCTGTCAGGGATACACGCACACCACACAGATGTCCACATGCAACTCTACCATCCTGATAGGATTCCTACCTCTCGAATCCATAGAGGTATTATGTTTCTCCATTGGAAATGAAGTGTAACATCTTCACTTCACTTGACCATCAAGAAACATGTCTTTTCCTCCCTTTTGTCATTCAAATGGTCTATCATCCCATTCATTCACTTCCTTCTTGATTCCACTTCATCCTCTACTCACTCTTAGCTTCATTCTTACACTCTCAAGCTTCTACATCACTCTTTTGTGGTTGTAAGCTATTAGTTTTTGGCTCCTACACTTCGTTTGTTGTGACAACATTGTTGTTTGAGGACTTGCAAGCTCTCTCCTCCCACTACTTGCTTTGAGTGCTCATAGCTATGGAGGTGGTATTATCTTTTTCTATTGCTCTTTGCACTACTTTGTGTATTTGTGTATCATACTTGTTTGTGATTTCTCTTAGTACTATTTCCTTTTTGTTTCTACATCATTTTCCATACGTTGTTGCTATTTGGCTATTCTTGGAGGTGGAAACACCAAAGTAGGGGAATGACTGAGGCAATCCTCTAAAAAAACCCCAACATTTTCCTTGGTCTTGTGTGTGTAGGTGTCTTCACATGGAGCTATTTGAAGATTCAAATCATGGGTGGAAAGGTTCACTTTTCTCACTTTCTCATTGTCAATTCTAGCTTAGCTTATACGTAGTATTCTTCTTGTTGTACTTTAGTTTTTCACTTTTCCAATATCCTGTCATAGCACAAAACCTTAATAGTCAGGAAGTTAGTTGGTTTTTTGGTGTTTTAGTCTGTTCTAAGACCCTCTATCCATATGGACACCAATGCACATCTGAGATGCTAGCGTGATGCACTAGAGTCCATAATTTATGCTATCATCCTCAAACAGTGAGTTGTTTGGGTAGTAGATTGAACCCTCAAAATCAACTCCTTTGAACCTGCAAAACATTTGGTTTAGCAGAAGGAAAACATCACCTAGATTGCTCTTCCTTTTCAATCTTAACATCCTAACCTTCCCAATTCGCTTAGAAAACTTGAGGTAGATCAGGATAGCCTATTTCTTAGGACTCTCCCATGACCTGGAGTCCCAAAGCAGCAAGTCCCCCTCCTCTACAACTAGCTACAATGATTCCAAGATACCTTTTTATGTAGGCCTAATCCTTTTCCCTGATAATATATTCACTCACATATTGCCACTTAATATGATTGTCTTGAAAGCATGATGTTACTTATTCTATGCTCTATTGGGAATCCTCACAAGGAATAGTAGATGCGAATTCTTGTTGTTCTTCAACAAATGCTTATGATTCACCATCAATGCAAGAGTTTTCTTCATAATCTATGAAATGAAGGTCACTATGAGATTATATCATCAATTGATCAGTTGGAGGAACATCAAGAGTAGAAGACTCTTGTTTTGGATAAATATCATCTACATGTCCCTCAGAAGGAAGCATCTCATGCATAAATGTTGGTATATGAGTATAATCATCATTCTTGAAGTCTTGGATGGATTGGAAGATATTCATTAAGTCATGATAGTAATTTGGGTATAAATTCTTCATTGTGATATATGTCAAAGAAGTTAACACTTATGGATTCAAAAATACTATGGATATCATGATAATGCTTTGAAGGGATGAGATCTTGATCTTGACTCGATTCGGAATAACTTCCGTCATACTTAGGATTGTCTTCTTGACATGACACTTGGATAGATGGTGTAGCATAGATGCAAGACTCTTTTATAGTCTTAATGTATTCAAAGGAGGTGATGGAAGTTTCTTATTGCTTTGGAACTTCTTTTATATGGCCAATCATGAAGTCATATGTGGGAGTTATGTTGCAATTTGATATATATTTAATGCCTTTTTGATATGAAACATTGCTAGACATTGGTGACTGATCTTGATTATGCACTAGGAAAGTGTCTTGATACATGCCTAATTCCTCATCTTGTGATGAATGAGTGGCACATAGATGTTCTACTATGTTATCATAGGTATGATTTGTGTTGTTATAGCTTGATGTATTTCCATAATCTTTTTCCTTCCCATGATCAAACATTGGATTTGTATAGATTCTTAAATCTTCATTCCCTGATTTTTTATCGACATTGACTTCTCCTTGATCAATAAGGTCTTGGATGAGATGTTTGAGTTTGATAAAAAAAAATTGTTTGATGACCTTTTGTGTGATGGTATTGGGAAAAATCCTTGTCATTGTACCAAAATGGTTTTACTTCTAGCTCATAATAATTTTGCAATAATCAAGAAGTTTAATGTGTTTTGATTGAACTTCAACACTACTTCAATGGGTTCCCCTAAGGGAGTGAACTATCAATGAGGAGTATTATTTGGCCTTGGGTGTGGTCATCATGAAGGATTTAAATTTTGAATATTTTGTTCTGTATGTGGGTTTAATGGTGCCTTGATAACAATTTTTTCATCCACCACACCGTCATTAGTAACAGTCTTATTTTTGGCACAAAATCAAGGTTTGACATTGGAACTAGAGTTACAATTTTTGTAAATTTGTATTGCTCCCTTCACAATGAGGTCCCTCTCAATGTTAAGCCCTTTGGATATGAGTTCTTTAAATGTTGACACACATTTCATTCTTAGTTGAAAAGCTAAATCAGTGTCTAAGTTTCCTGCAATGATTTCTACTTATTGTCCCTTAGGTATGGGCCATTTACACTTGCTTGACATATGTCTCCATCATTGTAAAAAGGATGCAAATGCTTCCCCCTTGTTATATTTAAGGGTATAGAGTTCCTCCAAGGTTACGTCTTTGTCAATGTTGTAAGAGAAATGAGCTACAAATTGATCTATAATCTCTTGAAACATTTTAATTCTCAGAGGTAGGTGCAAAAACCACTCTATGGCTTGCCCTCCCATGCTTCTTGGGAAGAGATGCATAAGGTATGAATCATTGTATGATACTTACATACATGCAACATATAACTCTCTAATTTGATCCTCTGGATTACCATGCCCCTTGTATTTTTCAAGGGTATCTCAAAATTTGAGGGAAATGGTATCATTGTGATGCTTCGATCAAACGGATAAGGACATAGATCTTGAACCACATAGGACTTCTTGGTTTTCCCCATTTGAATATCTTGAATATTTTTATTTAACACTTTAATTTGTGAGGATAAGTCCATGGGTGGAACATTTGGTTTATACATGTGTAAATTTTGATCTTGGTATAGAGGAACATTCATGTTATATGAACTGGTTTGATCATTACCCTAAGGGAAAGAACTATTTTGGTATTGTGAATTTCCTTGAGGTATAGGACCCATTTGATAACTTCCTTGATGTTGAGGAGATGCGTTATAAGATTCATATTTATTTTGAGGAATCATGTTTTGTTGTGATGGATTTGATTGTTGCAAATTGATGTATGATGACTATTGCAGATTTTGTTGTGACATCAAGTGTTATTGTGCCAGTTGTTGTTGTTGATGTTGCAAAGGTTGACTTTGATGTTGTGTTGATGGTTGTTGATATTATAGATTTTGTTTATTTTGTGAGATGTTCTGAGGGAATGATTGATGTTGTTGTGGTGGAAGGATGCTTTGACCTTGACCTTGATGTAGGTAAGCTTGATATTGTTGATTTGGTGGTGGCAAGTTTTGATTTTGGTGTTGGGACCCTTGATGTTGTTGTACTTGTTGTTGTGAAACTTGATGTTGTTGAGAACCTTGAGTTCAAGACATGTTTTGAGTACCTTGAGGTTGTTGTGACATTTGTTGAGGACCTAGGGGTTGTTGAGGATTTGTTTGATTTTGAATTGAATACTAGGGACATTTGTGTGAATATTTTGAGCATTGGATGTAAATGGAATGTTAGTGTTGAATGTAGGTGGAACAGTGTTGAATGTAGGTGGAATGTTGGTGTTTTGTATGCCCAAATTTATGTGATTCCCTAGGATTTGAGTATTGTACAAGGGATTGATGTATTGATTTGTGAAGTTTGTTTGATCTACCTCTTGAGACATAACCATGGATTGACCTATTACATTTGAAGAGGGGTTAGGTATTTGTTCAATAACATGATGTACCAAGGGGTCATTTCCTTGTTGACAAGGTATTGTTCCAACATTTGATGTTGTTGGTTTTTCTTTAAATTGATTTATATCAAAATTGGGGGGGAGTTTAACACCTCGTTGTGCAAGTATCAACATGTATTCATTAGGGTTCTGAATTATCACTACCTCTACTAATTTAATAAAATCTTGGTCTTGTTGCATTTATAAGAATTATTTGAGAGTGAAATCACGAGTTTTGTTAGTGATATCTTCTATGACATGATCATTTCACCTTGAGATGGTTGAGTTGATGTTTTGACCTTTTTCGATAGAGGAAGTTCATGTCCTCGAGATGTTGTTTGTGTTATTCTAAAAGGTTGATCACTAGAACCTATGTTGGTAGGAGTATTGGTAGAAATGGGAACATTTGAACCACTTGGATTTGCACTTGTAGTGGTAGGGATGTTAGGGTGACTAGGGTTTGTTTCCATGTTTCTTTTATGTTGAGACCTAGTTGTAACCATACAAGTTGTGTCAACCCTAGGAGATATTTGGTGTGAATGATATTGAAATTCCTTGGTTGCTTCAAATTTTGCTAACAAAGACCCTTTTATAGGTTTAGGACCAATGATGAATGATTTTGTGAATGGGTGTAAGCTATGAAACTCTCAATTTTGACAAGATTCTAGACTCAAGTTTTAGATGTGTTTGATGTTGTTGATGATGAACTTGCAAACCTTAAGAGTAGACTTGTGACTCCAAGGTGGGTTTTTCTAAAATGATGTTTACCAATTCAACTAAATGATTAGTAATAGATTATTTCTAAACATGAAGCTAAACTAGTTGATAGGGTGAAAAATTAAGCCTAAGAGATTTGTGTCAAACTTTCAAGTTGCCCTATCTGATGCTTGATGTTTTGATGTTGATTGTTTGATGTTTGATCCCATTAGAAACCTAAGAGGTGCTTTTAAAAAGACCAAGGTGATAAAGAAAATAAACTTTGTTTGTTGTTTTGAGTGCTATTAGTGAGCCAAGATTATTTTTGTATTAATCTGAAACCATTGAGTGTGTGTGTGAGATAAAATTAGATAATGTTTTGAAGGTTGTTGTTTTCAAATTCTGGTAAAGGTATTGCTCTATTTTTTCTTCAAAAGTGTTAGTATTTACAAAGGTGCCACTACTCAATAGAAGTATCAGACTATCTAATCATAGGTGTCACTATACAAATTTATGTTATCCCTAACAAAAACGTCACGATGTGTGAATAAAAGTGCCATTTTGATAAAAATATAAGAATCAATTTGTGCAAAGGCATCGTACTATTTCGGCAAAGACATCGATCTATCTAAGGGATCTTCAAAACATTAGTTGACCTAATTTTTTGATGTTTTGACTTTTAAAAAACACAATATATAGCATGTGGACTAACTCAATTAGGTGTTTGAATTCTTTTCACGTGTTCTTCCACAAGAACACACTAATTGGTGTCACATGATCTCAACATAAAAAATGGCATGAAATACAACCTATTTAGTAGTTTGGATTGGGTTTATCTTCTAAAAGTGGGCCTACTGATAAAATACCACACATAGAATGGGAAACTAGAGTATGTGCAAATAAACGACACACCTCTTACCTTGGAAAGAAAAGTTCCTTGCAAGGAGTTTTGTCGCCTCAACTATGGTTAATACATAGCAACTAATTTCACGGGATGATGCTATCCCATTACACCACTAATAGAATATTTTTTTATAGTCTTAGGCATCTAAAAAAAATGGTTCATAGTGGGTAGATCATCGGTGAACACTGTTGGCTACATAGACATCTCCTTGAGGCATTGAAAAATCGTAGTCCCCTAGCGAAAGTCTAGTATGCTACATGCACAAATAAAACTATAGATTTCACTCTCATCCAATTTCTATAGCGCACCCGAAAATGTCGCTTGAGGATGATCCCTTGGGTTCTTCGTAAGGATGTGTCCCAAGGTAGGCCTCTTAAAAAAAGGAAGGATTGATGTTACTATTTCTCTTCAACCAAGATCACACTATGCGTGAGGGGAGAGGATACGTACCAACTTCCTTTGACTAACACTAAACATGAAATGCAAGTTCAAGATGTTTCTCTTCACCCAAGATCACACTAAGCGCAAGGGGAGATGATACACATCTAAAACTTGAACAAACATAGTATACAAAGCAAACAATTGTTCATTTTAGGTGCACCAAAGAAAATGTTTGATTTATTTTAATCCCAAAGTAAAGGTGTAATTTGTTTATTATTTTTAAACCCAAATGAAAAGTGTGTTCATTTTTATCCCAAAAATAGAGATGTGTTCATTTTAAGCCCAAAATAAATATTTGATTTGTAGGGTTTATTTTAATGCACTAAAGATAAATGTGAATTTATCTAATGCATAAAATTGAAATGACCCTAAGGTTATTCCTTAAAACAAGTGTTAATAAACATTTTTTGACTTGATCCATACTTCATTCCTTCGAACAAGTGTTAATGGAGACTTTTTAGTTTGATCCATACTTCATGAAGTTCCTTACAAATGTTAGCCTCGTAAACTAGAAAAGAAAGAACAACAAAACAATTAGGGTTAGCTAAAAAAGAAAATAAAAATCATATGAAACCCTAAAACCTAAGCTTCTTGATATACCCACAAATGTGTCACTCTGTCATGCAAAGGCAACATTTTGACATGCAAATGCATTGCTTTGTTATGCAAAGGTGCCGCTCTATCAAACAAAGGCACCGATTTGGTAATTTGAAAAGCATCAGAGTTTGGAAAATGCGTCAACCTGTTACCTATAAACAAACAAGAAAATATCAAAAACAAAAGTTTCACTATTTGCATATGCGTTAGCCTTTAACTTGCAAAGGTGTCGCCATTTGCAAAAGCATCGATCTGCTCAATTGCAAAGGCGTCAATCTACTCACTTGCAAAGGTGTTGATATGCTTCCCAAACCTGCAATGTCTGAAAAACTTAAACAAAAATAAGTTAGCTAGGGACGTGGGTCCCACTAGGTGTGCCAAAATGTGAACATGGAAGATTACCAATGAAATTATTCACAATTACTAACAAAGCTTAATGAAAACATGAAATACCAAAGTAATTCAATTAAAAACTTAATTAGAAAATGCAAACGTCAATCCCATTGGGGGATTAGTGTTGAATTTGATGTGGAGTGCTTAGCTTCACACCTAAAGGTTGATGATGGTAAGGTTGATTCACAAATTTATCTCAAAGGTGAGTGTAAATTTTGGTATAACTTGGTTACTTGAATGCTTGTGAATGAGAATTCATGTCAAACAAAGACTATTTATAGATTTTTGGAATGAATCAATGGTTGAGATTGAATTAGATAATCAAAGGATGAAATTGGAGAGGAGATGACATGGATCAAAGATAAAATCAAGGGTTGATAATGCCTAATGACATGGACCAAGGATTTTAATCAAAAGTCCAAATTGCTTGAGACAATAACAAATCCCTTAATTTTAGGAGCATGTGGGATATATTTCCATGTGGAGGGAAATATTTGAATTTAAAAAGGGAATATTCCATGAGAATATTCTTTGAATGATTGGTTAAACAATTTAGAAATTATTTAATTGTGCAAGTGGAGGGAATTAGGAGCTTTAATTAAACAATTAGAAATTATTTAATCAAAGAGGGTTTGTGATATTTAATTAAATAATTCATTATTTAATCAAAAGAAAATAAAATTAGTGTGAAGGTGGTAAATTAATCAAATAAAATTAATTATTCAATTAATAGGAGAAAATAGTGAATTTAATTAAACAATTGACATTATTTAATTAAATAGATGAAATAGATGAGTTAGGAGATAAATTGTGTTAATAATTGAAGTCTCGGTGTGTGATATGCTCAAGACATTTTTAGGTGTCTACAGTCGCCATATCTTATGTAAAGTCTCTAGAAGGTCTAAGAATTATGCCATCATTCTCATATAACCATTATGAGAAAATGAAAAAGGGTAGGCAACTTGCCAAGAGAAAGGCTAAAGTAAACAAACTAAATTTTTTAGAAGATAACTAATGTAACATATTTTCTTCAAATTTGTTTCAATGACTATCAAATTTCTAAATCTAATATATTTGTCTGATTTTTACTTTTATTCTACTTCGAATTCTTTTATGTTTAATGTATTTAAAATTCACAAAATAAATGTCTTTTATCTAACAAAATTATGATACTTTTGAAATGTTTCTATTGATTTATAGTAAATTTAAAAATCATTTGGTACCCAAGTGGATTCCTCATAGATTGGGTACCAAGTACATTAGAACATTTTGTAACAAGTCCATTGAATGTTTTAGTAAAATCAAATAGATTTATTGAAATTGAAATTGAAAAATTTAGAAGATCTCTTTCGAAAAATTGTGATAAAATTATTGCACAACTTGAAGTGGCAAGCATGTCTACACATGCAATTGAAGAAGAAGAAGTGATAAAAATTGAAGATAGTGTTAAAAATTTTCATGCCACCTATAAGAAACTAGCTACATTTTGTAGCTTCTTGACTGAATTATACTATGACTAAAAATACAATGAAGGTGATGTCAATCGTATTGTCGAAGAATTTCAAATTTACTTGAATAATGTATAAAATTCCTACAATTATACTCATGCTTGGTTGAATGCTTTCATATGTCAAAAAAAATTAAATTTATTAATATATCAGTGGAAATAGTTCAACTAAAAATACAAGTCTAGCTTATGAAGATTTTATTTAGCAATTTTTTATTCATGATAAATAGTTGAAATGCAATGCAACATTTTCAAAATAAGAAAATAATAATACTAACATTAAATGCTTATCTTTTTCAAAAATTAATTTCAAAAGGAATTTTTAAATGTTGTCCTAATAGTGCTTATGGATATGATTGTGTTTTTTAATTTTGTGTGACAAACACTTCAAATTTTTCTATATTTGTATGCCATTCATGAATTTTAAATAAATATGTCTAATTATTTTACAATAAATGGTCCACTATGTGGAATTCCAAGAGGTAACATTTGTTTGAGGCATTATATCAAACAATTCACATGCCTCACCTCTTCTTCAATTGTAATACAATGGATAAACCAACTGATTGTTGTCATATTTAAAAAAGTTTTTTTCAATGCCTACATTTATTAAATCTAAATTATAAAATATTAATTTAAATAATTAACTTATATTCATTAAAGTAAACATTAAATAAAAAATAATTTTGAATTACATAATCTCTATTGTCTTTATGGTTATTGTTAACTAAATGCCTATATATTTGTAGTTATATTTGGTAGCATATATGCAGTTTTTGAAAATGTGTGCAAATATATATCTTTTCATATAGTAAAAATGTGAAATCTAATAATTATTTTTTATGTGCAATTGAAAATGTGTGTCAATATATGATTTTTGGTATGGTCAAAATGTCCAAGCTAATAATTATTTTGATGAAGGTAAGAAATATGTAACATAATGCACATACATGGGTGACTACTTGGTTGACCAACTATCACTACTATCTTCCATGGAATGTCCTCCTTTGGATAGAGGAATGGAGTGTCCCCTATAAGTAGAGGGATGAAATGGTAAAGATAATTAACATTAATGGGTCAAAGACCAATCACATCAAATTTGAAAATCATGTTAATTACTTTAGCTTCCTTTATGAATTCAAAGTGATAATGAGCTTGGATGTTAAATTTCATAATCTACAAATAGAGATTCAAGATTTTTTGATTGGCCAATTGCTCTTTACCACGAGTTTCGAGATCTTTACGTTGATGGATGCATTTGGAAGGTCACAATTATTCCAACAATAATCATAAACAAGCACAATCTTTCTAATGATCTTAGTATGAAATTCATGAGATTCCTTAAGGGAGAATGTCAAATTAGTTATCACATGGGTCCACTTGAGGGATGGTTGGTTCTTGCATTTAAATTCAACTACTCCATCAGATTTGAGGTGCATAGTGTCATGCCATTGTTAAGGTTATTACATGCATATTATGGAACACCTACCTTCTATGTTGTGAAGTCTAATGTGACAATTAAAGTGCGAAGTATTCTTCAAGACAGTGATAATGTAGAGTTGTTAACAATTCATAAATGGTTCACTATGTGAGAGTGTTTAGAAACTATTTAGTTATGATTGCAAATAATTTAGATATATTTTTTGAAAAATGTTTACAAACTATTTACACATTGTATATATGACTAAATTCAATTTTAAAAGCATTTTATAAATTTTGTCCTAATAGTGTTTATCAATATGATATTGTTTTATTATTATTATTATCTAAATTGAAATTCCTATATATTCATGTGTCATTAATCAATGTCTTATAATTCTAACATAAACAATAAATGTATCAGTAAAACTATCTGTATTTGTATACCTAACTCTAATTTGAACTATAATCCTAACTATAATCTTAACTGCAACTCAAATATTAACCATAACATATAAAAATATATAATAACTGTAACTCTTTATTGTAAATATAACTGTTACCTTGCTTCTATTAAAAAAATTAACCATAAACCTAACCCTAATCGTAACCCACTATCATAACTCTAATCCTAGCACTAACCCTAATTGTAATCGAAATTATATATGCAACCCTAATCCTAACCCAAATCCTTTTTAAGTTTAATCCTAATCATAATCTTCATCTTATCGCTACCCCGAATTGTAACCCTAATTTTAATCCAAATTATAAACCTAATTCTATCTCCAATCCTACCCCTAGTTATATTTGTGATGATAACCCCAACCCAAATTCAAATTCTATCTCTAACCATAACCATAACCTTGATCCTAATTATATCTCTTACCCTAATCTTCACCCTAATCCGAATCCTAATACTAATCCTCACCCTAACCCTAACCTTAATTCTATTTCTAACCCTAACCTTTACCTTGATCACAATTCTATCTCTAATCATAACTCTAACACTAATCATTATGCTAACCCCAACCCTAATCCTAATTATAACCCTAATCCTGTCGCCAACCCCCAACTCTAATCCTATTTTTATATATCTAACCCAAGTCTAATTCTAATTCTACCAGTAGCCCTAAATGTATCCCTAATCCTAACCCAAACCCTAATACCAATTCTATTTGTAAACCTAACCCTAAACCTAATCTCAATACTAAAATTAATCCCAACCTTAAGGTCCTAATTTTATCTCTCACCCTTACCATAACCTTAAGCCTACCCTTGATCCTAATTTTATCTCTAACCTAACCCTAACCCTAATTGTGATGATAACCCCAACCAAAATTCTAATTTTATCTCTAATTGTAATCATAACCCTAATGTTAACCTTAACCCTAATCTTAATACTAATGCTAACCTAACCCTAATTCTAATTTTCTTTATAAACCTAACCCTGACCCTAATCTTATCCCTAATTTTAACCTCAATCCTATTCTCTAACCCTAACTCTAACCCTAATCCTTATCCTCTCCCTATTCCTAAACCAAACCCTTTTTATATATGCTAACCCCAACCCTAACCCTAAACCTCATCTATAATCCCAAACCTAACCCTATTGCTAATCCCAATACTAATACTAACCCTAACCCTAATCTCTAACCCCAACCCCCATACTAATGCTAACCCTAACCCCAATCTCTAACCGTAAACCTAACCCCAACACTAGTGTTTACCCCAACCTTAACCCTGATTCTATTTGTAACCCTAACCCTAACCTTAACCTTACCCTTGATCCTAATTTTATGTCTAATCTTAACCCTAACCTTAATTATGATGACAATTTCAACCCAAATTCTAATTCCATAACCCAACCCTAACCCTATTCTTACTACTTACGCTAACCCAAACATAATCCCAACATTATCTTTAACCCTAACCTTATCCCTAATGTTAACCTCAAACGTAATCTCATACCCTAACCCTAACACTAACACTAACACTAACCATAACCCTAAAATTTGTCTTTCATGTTGCATTGCGAATGCTACTAGCATGTATATATTTATTAATAATATATGTAAAAATGCTGAGATATATCCTGCTCAAAACATTTATTTTTTAATCAATTTCTCAAACAAAAGTGCAATAGACACCTTGAGAAGGATATCTCTTGATGTTTTTATATATATTATTAGTAAATATATATGCTAGTTACACTGAAGGTGTTCCCTTTGTGAAGTGAATTGATTGATTTAGGAATTGACAATGTATAATTCAGGGGAGGTGTATAAGACAATACTTTACATCACAACCTTTGAATATCCCGACAACAATAATGTGAGGTGTATCACCGCAAAATTGTGTCTATGCAATACAAATTCCTTTTAGTGTATGGAAATAAAGAGAATAAAGGGCAAGCTTAGTTAGAAACGACATAATTAAGCTATGCCTTTCAATCCACTATGATAAGGCCGATAAGAGCTTAGAAAAGTAGGTAAGGTTGTGAATCAATTTTGATTTCTTTCTTGTAATGCACTTTGTTTTTGTTTGGATTTCTATTTTGCGTAGGCATGGCATCGTCATCAAACTCACCTTGCATAGCCTACAAGTTTTTGAGAAGGAAGTGCACTTTAGAATGTGTTTTTGCATCATATTTTCCTCTAGACTAGCCTCAAAAATTTGCTAATATTGACAAGGTTTTTGGAGCAAGCAACATGACTAAATTGTTGAACAAATTAAATCCTCACCAACGTGAAGATGCAGTAAATACTTTGGCATACAACGTAGAATGCCCTAGTAGACATGCATGCAAAAAGTGGAAGCATTAACAAGGCACATGAACTGTTTGACAAAATACCTGAAAAAAAATGTCATCTCATGGAATGCAATGGTTGCAGGATATGTACAAAATGGATTTCTTGAAAAGGCTTCAAAAACTTTCAAGCAAATGCAACTAGCAGGTGTAAAGCCAAATTCCACAACCTTCGCTAGTATCCTACTTGTCTATGCCAAAATGGGAGCTTTGGAATAGGGCATGGACATCCATCAAAGCATCATGGAAAGAGGATTTTTTTTAGATATTATAGTTCGAAATGCTCTGGTAGACATGCATTCTGCAAAATGTGGAAGCATAGAAAAGTCACATTAATTGTTTTACATAATGCCTCAAAGAAAGGTTATCTCATGAAATGCAATGATTGTAGGATATGCCCAAAATAGATTTTTTTAAAAAGCTTTAGAAACTTTCAAGCAAATGCAATTGGCAGGTGTAAAGCAAGACTCCACAACTTTTGTGAGCATATTACCTACCTGTTCCAAAATAGGAGAATTGGAATAGAGTATGGACATCCATTGAAGCATAAAGAATAGAGGAATTTTATCAGATGTTGTAGAACTTTGAAACTACACTGGTGGACATGTATGTAAAATGTGGAAGCATAAAAAAGGCATGTGAAATTTTTGACAAAATTCCCCAAAGAGATGTCATCTCATGGAATGCAATGATTGCAGGATATGCACATGGATTTTGCAAGGATGCTCTCAAAATCTTTGAATTAATGAAGCACTCTGGAACATATCCTGACATTATAAGCTTTTCTTATGTTCTATATACATGCATGCATGTAGGTTTAGTGGATGAGGACCTTGTACATACTTCAATCACATGAGTAACCCTTATTGCATTACACCTGGAATTGATCATTATGTAAAAAATTGCATGGTTGACCTTCTTGCCTAGGCTGACTATCTTAAAGACACTATACACTTTATCATTAAGATGCCAGTTAAACCTATAGTGGCTGTGTGGATGTGTTTTTTTGGTGCTTGTAAATCACATATGAATATAGGGCTTAGGAGTATTTACAACAACGATGCTTTTTGATTTGGATCCTAAAAGTGTTGTGACATATATTCTTCTCTCAAACATCTACATAGAAGTGGGCAGGTGGGGTGAGATTCAAATGGCAATGGAATTGATGAAAGATCGAGGAATTAAAAAGATCCCTCAATGTAGTTGGATTGAAGGCCATAAAATGGTACATGTTTTTCGTGTAGGAGAGAGATCACATCCAAAAATACAGGAGGTCTATGCAAAGTTGGAGAAATTGGACTTGGGAGATGAAGGGCAAGGTATTCTCTAGATTTAAGGCATTTACTTAATGTTGTGGAAGAGAAGGAAAATAAATTATTTCTCTGCCACACCATAATTTTTTTTATCTCCAGGATAGTTGCAAGAGAAATTATTGTGAGAGATACAAATTGTTTCCATCATTTTAAACAAGGAAAATTTTCTTGTGGAGATTATTGGTGATGTTAAATGAAACAATATGAAAAATGGGCTTGCACTATAAGAATGTGCATAGTGTTAGACCTAAAATAAAAAAAAGGGACAAGGTTTTATTTTCAGTTTTTAGAATTTTTATTTTGAGTATTTGGGTATCTAGACCATTCTATTGGCTTCATAAAATTATATGCATAAATTATAATGCAGATCATTGCTTATATACAAACCTATTTTATGATAATATGCATGTTTCATTAAATTGTTTTTACCAAAAATGCATATGTATGAAATGAAAAGGTGGAGGAGGTGAAGGAGGATGTGAAAAAGAAAAAAGGTGAGGAACGCTTAAAGCAAATGGAAAATGCTTGACTAGCAAGAAATAAGAGAGGGGTCTTACAATTACACTTGCCATTTTGTAAAGTATTTTTGTTTAGATTAGTTGTATTATCTCTTTCCAATGTTAGTTCAACCATTTGTGATTAATTGCACATTCAAAATTATACATTAAAGATTCAGGGTATATAATTTTATATAAGTGCATGTAGAATTTTTCTCATTTATAATTAGATATTTCTAATGTCGCTTCACATCCCTTTGTCTGGTAAGATAGCTAATAGATTTGTGAATTCATAAATATTTTTTAATCTAATTTGATTTCAATCCATCTGGTTTTAATTAGAAATAAACTCTTATAATTTATATATGAAAAAGTAAAACAAATAACAATCGTGCTTATCTTATAAATGACACATACACATGTCATTTGAGAAACTCATATAATGAGGTTTGATTGATTGATGTTAGAGAGAAAATAATAACATTTGTATATTTATAAATAAAATCACAATTTATATTACATTATTGTTGCATATTCATGGTATTACAAAATTGTGTATGATGATATTTATAATTTGATATTGATGCTTGACCCAAGTTCGAAGATGGTTAGGAGAGAGAGAAATAGGGCATTTCATCTTCGTTCATTTTTTGTTCATTTTTTAAATTTGTTTTTCCTCTAAACTCTACCCTTTTTCTCCTTAGCATCATTTTTCTATTTGTCTCTCCAGATCTCCCTCTCTTAATTATATACACACATTCTTTGTTTCCCCTCCCTATCTCTATCTCTATCTCTATCTCTATCTCTCTATCTTTCCCCCTCTCTATCTCTCTCCCTCTCTCTCTCTCTATTGCTTGTCTTTGTCACCTTTCTCTCTCTCTCTTGCCCCCTCTATTAGTATCTCCCTATCTCTCCCTCCCCCTCTCTATCTATATCTCATTATCTCTATCTCTCTCTCTTATTCACTCCATCTCTCTGTCTCTCTCTGTCTCTCTGTGTGTCTCTATCTCTCCCTCTCTATCTTCGTCTCCCTCCCCCCCCTCTCTCTCTCTCCCTCTTGCTCCTCCATCTTTTTCTACCTCTATCTCCCTATCTCTTTATCTTTGTCGCTATCCCTCTCTATCTCTCTCTATCTATACCACTCCTTCCTTCTCACTCCTCTTTGTATCTTTTTCTATCCATATCTTTCACTACCTTGATCTCCCTATCTTTCTATCTCTCTCCCTAACTCTCTGTCTATTTCCCTATCCCTCTATATCTCTCTATATCACCCTCTATCTTTATCTCTCCCTCTCCCTCTCCCTCTCCCTCTCCCTCTTCGTCTCTATATATTGAACTCTCTCTCTCTCTCATCTACCTATATCTCTCCCTCACTTACCTTTATATCTCTTATTTTTCTCCCATCCCCTATCTCTCTCTATTCCTCTCTACAAATGTATCTTTGTGTCTCCTTGTCTATTTCCCTCTCTCCTTATTTATATCTTTGTTTACTTTTCTTTATATATCTCTTTGTCTCTTCTATCACTCTTTTTCTCTTTCTCTCTTTCCCCCTCTCTTACTCTTATTTATAAAATGTAACATTTGCAGTAAAGATTTATATATTCTCTTCAAAAGAACAAGTTGGATGTACTTTCGTAATTTCTAATATTGATAAATAATAAATCTTTTAGTACATATGTGTCAAGAAACCAATGAACTAGAATTTAGCATACTAAAAATCATCAACATTTCATCTCATTACAAAAGAAGGGCCCATTTTTACCATCACAAACTTGTATTAGTATCAAGTTAAAATGTACAATACAACATTTAGCTTACCACTCAAAAATTATTTGGGAAAATTAATTATATGCTATATGGTATCCATCATACAGGTACATATCACCCTGCACTGAGGTCCTTACCAATGCATCGACTAAAAAGAACTTCACCCATCGTTTTTGGGTAAGAAGTAATGAAGCTTTATAACATGCAACCTACACTACTTGAAGACAAATCACATAGTCCAGATTGTCAACTTGAATCTAATGGGTTCAACACTTGGAGCCTAAACTCAAAGTGATCAAATTATGTGGGAAAATATTGTTTAGTAGAATTCCCTAAAGATGTGTTTTCTTGGCTTTCTACAATCATAGAATATGCAAAAAATGGATTTTTTGAAAAGTCCTTGGAAAATTTCTAGAAAATGTAATCGACATGTACAAATTCAATCTCAAAGACTTTTGCCTACTTTCTCCTTAATTGTGCAAAAATAGGAGCTCTATAGTAGGTTATGACATCTATCACAACATACGGGAGAGGGGCCCATAGTGGAGCGGAGTTCAATAGTGGGGATAGAAGTAGGCCTTAGTAGGCCCCATAGTGGAGCACCTTAATATCCAATTGCAACACACTTTTTATCCATAAAGTACATAAACTGACAAATCATGTGATGCCACATCAACGCACCAATAAAACATGACTTAGTGCACCACTATCGGTCTCACTTTTTTTTGGGCCTTTTTGGATACCTCAACAAAAAGCATGTTGAGGTGGCATCATATTTGATGATGTGGCCCTAAAACAAAATATAGAAGCATGTGAGTTGCCAAATAAACGGTTGTACAAAATTGGGAGTGATTTGAAATTTCCACATAAGATTTTGAGAAACATGAAGTTAGGGTGCTCCACTATAGGCCCCTCTCCCCTAATGAAAGAGGATTTTTTAGATGTTATAGATGCAATTTTAACTGTTAATCTCTCTTATCTCTCTCCCTCTACCTCTTGGTCTCTCTATCTCTTCGCATCTCTCTATATAAATATCTCTCTCTCTATGTGTGTGTCTATCTCCCTCTTCCCTCTTTGTATATCCCTTTCTTTCTTAGATCCTCTCTCTTTGTTCTTTGTCTCACTCTATTTTTTTCTCTATCTTCTTACCCCTCTTGCTCTCTATCTCGCTCTTCTCCCTTTGTCTCTCCCTCTTTCTATCCCTATCTCTCCTTCTCTCTATTGCAAACATAACATGAGCTTATTGGTAACGAAGCATGATTATCTTCCACATTCAAGAAGTTTTGTTTCAGTCATGTTTGGATCCCTATAAGAGGGTGCATAGTTGATTTGGAGTTATCACTTCTCCACTGAGACCTTTGTTACACAAACAACATCATTTGCTAAATGACCTACTGATTGACCTCATGTATTGCAAAATTTATGCAAAAAATAGACATTTTTTTCTCTAATTGAACTTCCACACCTCTTCGACATACAAATTATACAAGAAGGTGTAATTGCTAGTATATATAAGTTAAATTAAAAATTTAAATAAATAACTAGGGGAAGAATACTAGTAGTCGTCATATAGCTAAGTTTGTGCACCCATAGATCCTACACAATACATCGAAATTTGATGATTTTTTTTGGTCCTCTCCTTATGCAACTTATTCGCTTTAATAAATTTTTTTGGCTTGTGAGTAGTTAAAATGCGTGTTGTAGAACTCGTAAAACGAGAAGTGGTAAAAAATAGGCGTTTTCAATGTGTTGTCCACTACGTAACAACTACTTTGCCACTACCCGTTCATTGGACAACCATAAAAACTTAAAAAATTTCAAGGGGTTTTCAATGTGTTTTTTATTGAAAATAGATATGTATCAATAGTTGTTTAATTTTTTTGGTCAACAACACATTCAGTAGTGAACATTTATTGATGTAAGATGCAAATATTTATTGACATAATTAAAACAATATAATAACTAAAATGCAATCGATTATCGGAGAATCAGATAAGCATGGAATAAACAGCTATTAGAACTATGTTAATAATTGATGCCCTTCCCCTAACTTCCGCAGACTGTAGGCTCTTTCTAGGATTAATGGAAAAAAGAAATCATTCCAAGCGAAAATGGAAAGCTTTAAAAATGGATAAAAATGGAATGTAAAGCTTTCGAGCGCACGCGAGGAGAACGAGAGCGCGATGGAATCTGCATTCCACGTCAGTTCAATGTTCAAGGTTGCAGCGAGATGTACGACCGCGTTTTTATGTACACAGTTGCCTGTGAATTGTCGTGTGGCGTAATAATAATTATAGTCGGTGACATGAATATTTATGCACTTCAAAATAAAACCGACAACATAAAACCAATCACTCGTACTCTTCTCTTCACGCTAATGTACATCCATAGAAACTACAATTATTCAGCAAGAATAAACAGTAGGTGAGAGTGAATGTCCTACAACACCATGAAAGAAACCCCTAAGTCCACCAAAGTTGTTGTAATTGGAGCAGGAGCTGCTGGACTTGTAGCCGCCAGAGAATTGTACAGGGAAGGCCTTGAAGTTGTTGTTTTTGAACAATCTGCTAATGTGGGTGGCACCTGGGTGTACGACCCACATGTGGAATCTGATCCACTGGGCCTTGATCCCAACCGTAGAGTCGTACACAGCAGCATGTACTTGTCTCTCCGTACAAATCTGCCACGTGAGCTGATGGGTTTTCTTGATTATCCATTTGGAATGGTGGGAGGGAGGCATTGCAGGAGGTTCCCAGGCCACAAAGAAGTGGCTTTGTATTTGGAAGATTTTGCTGCGGAATTTGATGTATTGAGATTTATTAGATTCAGAACAGAGGTAGAGTATGTGGGTATGGTAACCAAGAATCAATGGATTGTGAGGTCTTGTTCAGACAAGCTAGACAATAGGGAAGAGGTTTATGATGCTGTGGTAGTGTGTAATGGGCATCATACTCAGCCCAGAATTGCACAAATTCCAGGTGCTGTAAATTCTCTTCATCCCAATAAAAAACATAATGTATCCACTTCACAAATTCTTTCTGTGGTTTTGATGAAATGGCATTGAGTAGAAGATACATTCTAACTGGCTATAATTATAGACCGCATAACCATTGATGATAGTTGTGAGTCAAGGCACACATGCATAACAGTTGTAGTCAAGGCAGGTTTTATTGGGCATTCCATGAACCAAAAGCTTTGTCAATGTAGAAGTGGTCATCCAAATGCAAGCCCTTAGGTTTTCCTGATAATGACCTTTCGTGTTTATATCATGTTCAAAGTAAGGGGCTTACCTTTTGCTGTAATGGAATGCAAAGATGCTGCTGTTGAGGAAAATGAATGTATTAGTCTACGCTTAAAAATCTCCTTGTCTCGATCACATCAAGAGTTTTGGGCCATTCTAAAATGATATGCACTTTTGTTGGATCAATTTTCAATTCTGCATTTCCAACCACATACCCCAAATAGTCAAGTGAGGGTTGTGCAAATTTGCGCTTCTTCTATTCTCCTCCAAAACTTATTTCCAATGCATTAAATGCTCATCATAAGTTTTGTTGAAACGTAAAAACCAATATATCGTCTAAGTAAAAAATACATAAAAAATCTATGACTGGTCTGAACAATTCATTCATCACCTTCAAGTGGAAAAAAACAATATAACATGCAATTAAAACAGTGAAAAAAATGACTACATTAGCAGCAATATGTTGGTTCCTTTAATTCACAAGGCTCTAGAGGTATGCAAGAGATCCCGAACTAAGAAGGGGATTTCAAATACTTTCCCAGCTAATCCATGGTATGATGAAGATTGCAAAGCTGCAAAAAGATTGGTAAAAAAGAATGAGTTTAACAAAGAAAGCGAGGTAAATTATGAGAAGTTGCTAAAATCTAAAAAAGAAAACTATGTGAATTTAAGGAGTGAGTTAATTTCTTTGAGTAAACACAACCCCAAAAGATTTTGGAGAGAGTTGCAGCAAAAGAAAAAGCAGATAGAAAGTAATATCACGGATGGGCATTGGTTAGTTATGTGAAACTCCTATATGAATGACTGATGGTGAAAAGCATGCCTCCTATTATTAGTACTCCAAGTGAGATCTTCTCGGAGGAAGATATCAAACAAGGTGTTAAAAAATCTTGCAAGCGGTAAAGCCTAAGACATTGATGGGCTGCAAGCTGAATTTTTAAAGTGGGGAAGTGAGCTCCTTGCTCCTCACATTAAATTTCTTTCTAAAAACATCACTCAAAATGGCTTTCCAGCTGAATGGACAACTAGTGTGGTTATTCCTTTACATAAAAGTGGGGATATCAATAATCCATCTAACTACCAAACTATCACGGTCAATCCTCTTCTTGGAGAACTTTATGGGAGCATGCTAGAACATAGAATCAACAATTGGGTTGAAAAAAAAAAGAAGCGCAAAAGGGCAAGTTGGATTCAGGCCAAGGCACTCTACCATAGATTACTGCATCACGCTTAGGCACTTGATTGAAAATTTTTGGGACACTCAAGGGGGAGAAGCTTTTTGTTGTTTCATTGATTTCAAAAAAGCTTTTGACACTATGCCTAGGGACAAACTTTGGAACAAAATGGAGGAACTTGAGATTCCTAATGAACTTAGAGCGGTGGTGCATAAACTTTATGAGCAAGTTAGAGCTAAAATCAAAACCAAAGATGGTATGTCCGAGTGCTTTGGTAGTGACATTGGAGTTAAACAGGGTTGTCCCCTATCTCCCACTTTGTTTGGTTTATATATTGATAAACTTGAAGAATGGTTAAACAAAACTGCTGGAGAGAGTACTAAGCTTGCTGGTTATGTGGTGAAGTTACTTTTATATGTGGATGATCTTATCCTAATTGCAAAAACTGCTCTTGGTTTGAGAGAACATTTAAAGGCTCTTGAGCTCTTTTTCTATGAGGTTGGGATGCAAGTGAACACTGGCAAAACCAAAGTCATGATTTTCTCTTTGAAAAGCAAGAAACAATAGGTTAATTTTATTTTTGAGGGGAGCATTTTAGAGGTAGTGGAAGAATACAAGTACTTGGGAATTGATTTTCACAATAGGCTCAGTTGGGAGTTATGTAGAATGAAAATGATTCAAGGTGGTTGGAGAGCTTCTTACTTGTTGCAGAACAGATGTAGGAAAGCAGAGTTATGGGATTGGAAAACCAAGAAAACCCTTTTTGGTTTGTTGGTTACGCCAGTTGTCCTCTATGGTTGTGAAGTTTGGGGTATTAGGATGTCAAACCACAAGTGGAGGAAGGTAGAAATAATTCAAAAGCACTTAATCACTACTAGTATCAAATTCAAGTTTCCGGTTCCCTATGAGGTTCTTTTGGTTGAAGCCGGTACATTTCTGATGGAGGCATCGACAATAATTCATTTAATAAGTTATTTAAAAAATAGTTGAAAACATGGATACACATTGCTAGCCCAAAATGGCTGTGGAGGAGGAGCTAAACCATAGGAAGAAGAATTGGATGAAACAAAATAGCAAGTGGATGAGCAAGTGGGACATTAAGTTGCATGAATGTCGTAACACTAATGGAGAGATAAGAAAGTTTGTGTTAGAAAAGTTTAGGATTTTTATGTGGACAAAACATATTGGTTGTAAAAAGGCACATTATATCAATAATCAAAGAGTTCAACTCCACATGGGAGCATGATAAAAAAGACTACCTAAGGGTTACAATTAAAGGAAAGGCTAGGTTCTAGTTGCATAGGTAAGGATTGGGTCTCATCATCTTATATGTGAGAAAGGTAGGTGGATTGTCCCCAAGGAAGATTGAGAACAAAGAACTTGCATTTTGTTGGCATTTAAATTCGCACCTCTGAAATGCGTATTTGAAACAGACAACTATGCATAGTAAAATGCTCTTCAAATTAGGAGGGGAAGCTCCCTCTTGCTGATGGTGTCGAAAGAAAGTAAACTAAAAACTAATTTGCCTATCTTTTTGATCAGCTAGAGCACAAGGTTTATAAAACACAAACGCCGCAGTTGAGATTTTCTAATTAAAAACTTCAACTATGACTAACTTAAGCTAAAGATGTTTCTAACTTCTCAAGTAATACGCAGAGCAAGAGAAATTAGAAATGAATAAGGTTGATTCTCTGACAAAGGCTTAAGAGAACTCTTTCTCAACATACATCTACACACTTCAATGTAAGCTGAAATTAAGATCACAAAAGCATAACACAAATAACGGAAGTTTGAGATGTTATACCAAGGCAAAGGAGGCTCATGATTTTATTTCTCAAACTTCTGGAACAAAAATTACTAAACACATGCTTGGAATAAAAGCTTGTAGCTAAAGAGGCTTGCAAAACTTGTTCTTACACAATAGGAACAACAATTACAATAACTACTTGTTGGCTAAAAGAGACTCAACAATTCGCTATCATAAAACAATTGAACAACACTGAATAACAAATAGAAGGCACTTAGGCTTAGCGTTTTGTTATCACTAGCATGGTTAAAGAAAACTAATGAGCAAAGACTCTTATTTATAGGCAAGCAGAGGAGTGGGGAACTCTAAAATCTCCTTGCTTTTACAATCTAGGGCTTGCCCAACAAGTAAGCTTTATTTCTAAATCTAGAAAGAAGATAACATCTAACACCTAAGAAAGTAGGAAAAACGGGAAATGCCAACTATTACATTTATCTTCTTTCTTTCTCTTCTTCAAAGAATGGATAAGAATTGCTCCAAGAATAGAAAGAAAGTGGAAAGAAAGGTTCTAAATGAAAACCATTTCAAATCTCAATCACATCCGCTAAAAAGTAGGAAACTGTGTCCTGGTTCAGTGCATCTATCCCATCAATAGCAAAGTTGTGTTTTTCCAAGATATCTTCTCCATTTGCAATTGATTTTAGGAAATCTTCAACCTCATTGGCCACTTTTTCAAATCTTGCTGACATCATGGCAAGGTGATTCATTCTACCACCAACTGTATTGTTGCTATCACAGCTGCAAACAACACTCTGAAATTGAGTTTGCACTTCATCTAGCTCGACGTAAGAACCATCTTCAAGATTGTACCGAGAAGGAATTTTTGTGATAAACCCATTGATGAAAATAAGAGCTTCGATCACCCTTTGTTTGTAGGCAATAAACTCCTCAGATATCCTCTCGTAAGTTTTAACCTTGAAGATATGACGCTCTCTCCAAGCAAGGATCTGCCTCTTGTGTTCTTTTGAGGCCGTTGAACCATAGGCTGTATCCAAATCAGCAATGATGATTTCATGCCTTGGTTTTACTTCAGCCATTCATTGTTCAAACCCTTGGATACCTTGACGTAGCTCATGAGCATTTTCTTTCAACTGAAACATTTGGGCTAAGATCTCCTTTCCTCTAATGATGAAACTCTCAATCCACTCTTGAGTTTCCTTCCCACAAATGACCAACTGCCTCAACTAATAATGATTAGCTAGTGTATTTAAAACCTGGGGCAGCAACTGAGTAGCCTGTGAAGAACCATGGACAAGGTTAGAAATATAAAGCCTAAGTTGCTGTATTTCAGCGTTGAGGGCTGCTTTGTCTTCTCCATCCTTGAGCACTCTTTCTTGAAGGTTTTCAGACACAACTCTGAACAAACTGATATCTGTATGTCTGGTATTTCTACTAAGATTAGCCTTGACCATCACGAAGTCATCCATATTCACCTCATCCCTGTTCTTATCTATGGCAGGTATGGCAGTCTCCACAACCATCTCACCATCAGGATTCCTATCAAAGAGAACTTGCTTCTTTGCTTTCTTCTTAGGAGGTTCCTAATAGATGTTGTCAAGATCATCAAAATCTACTTGATATGAAGGTCTTCTCTCCCTTCCTAGGGAGCTCTCAAGCCAAGACACGGTAGTATCTTTACTAACTTCCTTGGGAGGTACAATTGCAATTTCTTCATTTTCAATATCTAGGTCAATGTGAATCGGTGAAGACTCTACCAAAGGTACATAAACATGTGTTAAAGGCGGCTTCTCTGCTTCTTTCTGAGGTACGGGCTCGTCAGGAGTAGCTTCTGTTACAATTGTAGGTTGCTCCTGTATGACTATGCCTGAGAAGTCTAACCTTCTTACATTTTTATTTGATCTACTACCTTTGACGCTTTCTTGAGACTGACTTATGCCTTTCCCTTTCGACTATGCTCTGGAAGAAGAGGGAAGTGTCCTTGGTGGCTCTGCTACTGGAATGGAGTTTTTCCTCTTAAGGATTAGGAAAACCTTGCTATGCTCGAGGACTTGTCTTGTCCTGTCTTCAACTGAGAGAGACTCTTTATTAGCCCAATTGACTTGTGGAAGGGGCTGATCTTCAATTCGCTTCTGAGCATACATCAGGAGAAGCACATCCTCATCATCATCTGATAACCCTTCAATTTCTTCTGATAAGCAGTCTTTCATCTGGTGAAGAGTGAGCCTGCTATAACTATGCCTCCGCACCTCGAACTCATCTATGCAATTGGCCCAAAAGTCTTCGAGAGCGGGTAAGTGAGCATAGTTTTTCTCCAGTCGGCCAGCGTAGACGCCATGAGGGTCATAAGATCGTCTCTCGCTGTAAGGCTTGAGACCAAGTTTATCTAAATGATCCACCATGGTCTTAGCATCTGCTGCTGTTCTGCATGTATAAATTCCCAACCCCAATGGAAAACCGAGGGCTGGTTTCTTTCTGTTCCTCAAGACTGTGTGGACCTCACTTGCATGCCTCAAGAACTCCATGAAGACGACCTCGTTTGACGGGTACCTTGGTAACATGAGTGCAGTGCCTGAAAAGCCATAGACTCTGAGATAGGTGAAAGTAGGAAATTGTATGAACCAATTTGCCCACTCCGCCATTGCTGCCCTGGCAGTTGAAGACATATAGACGTGCAATTCATTGTCCAAGTCCCGCATTGTGTACATCAGGAAAGCCTCATTCACCCTCTTGTAGTGATGCAGAGGCTTCGTGAATTCCAATTGAGGGTAATAGTTGTAGATATGTGGTACGCTCAATGATCCCTCAGTGTTCAACCCTTTGAATTGACCTTGGTAGGCCACTAGGTAGACTAGGTAAGAAACCATATGGAACTCATGAATCTGGAAATATTCCGTTATCTGTTGATGGAGGCTGTCACTGATCAAGGTGGCCCAATCATAGAACTTAGTCTTCTTCATGATGTGGGGTATGGTGTAGAACATCCAGGGTTGAAACCTAGTAGCATCTTCTTGTCCAGTGACCCTGTTGAGCAAGGTGATTATGATGGCAATCTCATCTCTGAACTCCCCTCGCCCGACATTCTTAGGAAAAGTCTTATGTTTCTCCTTCATCCACCTGTGTGCAATCTTCTTGCTATATTTGTCCTTGTGCATTTTACACATCCTTTCACATTTGTCTTTTGAGATAGTGACACTTTCAGGCCAAGGGGTAATGGAAAAACATTTCTCAGTCACATCAGGTTTCAAATTGCAGATCAATCTGCCATCAACTGACTGGATCTCCCTTGTAGCTGGATTGTAATGCTTGATGCAAGCGATTACGAACTCGAGGTTTTGAACTGAAATAGGAATAGATGTTGTTGCGAGGAGTCCAGAGTGTCCTAGGTTTCTGATTGAAGTGTTGCCTGCGCTCTCCAAAGCGTGCAGATCAAACGCCGGCTTGATGTGATGCAAGTCTGTCTCAGCTATTTTGATGTAATCATGATAGAGAGCTGATTTAGTTTTGAAAACATTGGGAGTATACTCCATTTTGAAAACCTTGAAGAATGACTGTAAACTCGCCTATGTTCAGACAAGTTTTGAGCAATTTACTATTTTTAGAATGCTGATTTTTCTTTGTCAAATGGACAATTTTTTGAAAATTTTTCAGAGATATGGGTTTTGCTTAGAATTTCGTTGCAAGACAACCCAGATCGTCCGTTTTTGAAAATTTTGATTCTAGACTGAAAAAGCAGCAAACCTTAATTTCTTCAATTTTTCACGAAAAAGTTGGCACCGGTTTTGCTTAGAATACAATTAGAAATGGACCGCTGATCGCGATTTTGAAAACACCGATGGATTGAAAAGCACCCAACCTCTAAAATTTTGAAATTTGTTTGAAAAAGTCACGCGGATATTGGCTTTCGAAGATTGATTTGAGAGGACCCAGATGATCAAAAATTGAATGCACTGAGGATTTCATTGACATGCAAATAAAAAGCAGCTGCTGCAACTTGATGAACTTCTTGAAAATTTCTTCAGAAGAATGAGTTGATAAAACCTAGATGGCTGAAAATTTGAAAATCTTGGCCTTAAAAAATTTGATCTTCTAGATGAAAAAGTATGAAAAAGCAAAGCCTATGTCAGCCGGTTCAAAATTTAATGAAGAATCAGCAAACATGAGTTCTTGAATCATGAAATATCACTTCAAACTTGCTGCTCCAACTTTCTCCTTTGAATGCTACCTGCAAAAATAATGAAAATTACATGAAAGAGAGGTGTTAAATAGACTTAGGTTTGAAATAGGTTTGCTTTCTTTTGCTTTTATCTTCAAAAACCCTTGTTGGCGAAAATCTAACACCTCCGAGTGCAGTTTGTAATGGACACTATGTACACTCAATGCTAATGAGTGCTTCAAACAGAGGGGAAGCTCCTCGCTGTGGCCGAATGCATGGAAAAAGAAAAAGTGAATCTAAGTCCTATCTTTTGTTCTCACCCCAAGAGGCAATTGCTGTTAAGAAAACCGCTAACGTTGGTGCCTAAGGATTTTCCGGGTTTCGCAGAGACGTAAGAATTACAACCAAGCTAACTACTTTAATCTATCCACTTCCTCAAGAAAACAGAGCATGAGGAAATGGAGCAGGATTGACTATCGGACGATAAACGAGTTTAGACTCTCTATTTGAAGGCAAGGTGGCACAACTATCATCTCAATCTAAACAAGCTTATTGGGCACAACAGATTTAAGAATTCACTAAGACGATCTTATGGAACCCTGTGTGGCATAACACTCGATCGAAACAGCAAAGCCTTCACAAAACAGCCTTTATCTTTATAATCTCACGAAACCCTATGTGGCATAACCTTTGATTATATTGATAAAGATTCACAAAACAGATTTATCGCTGCAACTTCTCGAAACCCTATGTGGCATAACGATCTATCACAATGGTAAATTAACACAAAACAACCTTATCACCTCAATCTCTTGGAACCCTATGTGGCATAACAATTGATTTCAATGATAAAGATGTTCAAACAGATCTAACTATGGGAGGAATTTACCACGCCAATCTTATGGAACCCTATGTGGCATAACACTTGATTGAAAGTAGTAAAGACTTCACAAAACGATTTTATCATCACAATCTCACGAAACCCTATGTGGCATAACACTTGATTGAAATGATAAAAGATTCACAAGACATAAAGAATCCACCATTACAATTGCACGAAACCCTATGTGGCATAACACTTAATCATAATAGCGAAGACACATGAACAAATACCAAAAGAGCAATATTGGGGGCAAGGTAGGCGCAGCATATATTTCTCTCTCAAGCAAAAGTTAATTAAAAATGAGCAAAAGCTCTTATTTATATACATCAAGGTGTAGG